>BQNB010048424.1:13550-42575 GCA_026074375.1 Tanacetum coccineum
AGATACTTTTTACAGGTTTCTATATGGCGTATTCCATTAATGGATACGATGTATTGGTCTCATGTATAGTTTGTTTAGTTTTGTTTAAATTAACCATAGGTATCGAGATAGGAATGCATAGTTTTTTGCTTTATTTTGCACAAGACCTTGCTGAAAGAAATCTAACATGGAGAATCTACCAAGCAAATATCAGGGAAGTTTCTCATTCTAATTCTTTTAATTCCCATTTTAATATTTTATCCATACAACGAGGACGTTGCATAATTCAAGTGGGGGGATGGAAATTAAAATGTATACTTGCCCAATTTTTCACATCAAAATGCTTAAATTATGCTTAAATATAACATTTTTTCAAGCATATTTTATGAAATTACTTGTTACATAACCCGCACACAATAACCCTTGTCAGATATTGTAAGGATTTAACCTTATCCGTTTCTAAATGTTTACCCAAATTCCACAAAAATATGAGTGTGCCGGTGATGTTGTAGACTTTAAAACTTGGCTTGGCATATCTGTTTGAGACCACAATAATGAGTACTATGGATTTAGATGGAGTAACTTGTTTAAATTGGTAAATTTTTAGGATTACACCCAAAAAGCCTATACATGTTGTTTATTAACTAACTACACTGGTTAGTTAAACCCTCGTATAAACCTTTTGTTTACTCTCACTATAAGAGTAAGATTCCCTAGAAAAACCTGTAGAGCCAATCTTTTAGGAATTACACCAACTATTTATTTCGTTAGACCTTAGCCTACCTGTTAGATTAAGTCCATTTATCAGTTGCTAGTTGCTTAAAATGTAAAGTATGTATTTCCCGAGTCTTGTGTCAATTTTCCATCTTTGGTACGGTTGGGAAGAAATTTGCACATTGCAAACGAAAATGTATAAAGTAGTCAAAACTCATGTATTTTTACTGCCAACGTAATTATTGATACGTCTGAAGAATGAAGAATTACTGAAGGAATTATCCGGAGTTATTATGATAGTGAAGATGGTGAAATCACACCGAGTTTCGTAGTATAGTGTTAAAAAAATCGAAAAAATTAGAAAATTTGAACAAAAAAAAGAGGAGGAAAGTTTGAAGATAATTGTTTCGCAAAATCTTAGACCGAAGAAATTATATGAAGGATCGATTATTCGTTGATACGTCTTATAAGTTAACGATGTAGAGTATTGTATAAAGTGGTAGATATCGCCACTTGTCTTGTAAAAGTTTGTAAAGTAGGGGATGATTGGAAAGTTGACCGTTACGGGAACGCCAACTCAGGTTGTTGTTTTTTATCAATGATCAAGACGTTTGTAAATAGTTGTGTCTTTATAATAGTAACGGTCAGGAAAAAGTGTCTAGCAACTTATATCTTGGACCTAGTCTATTTGTTTCATAATTTTTGTTTAACAACAATTTATCTCCTTTTCCTAATCAGTAACCATGGGTTTTACTCGAATGAGGATGTGTACGAGCGTGCATGTCTATTCCGTTGTTGCGGCCATGTATGCATATCTCAGCTGCCTTGTTGGTTTATTACTATTGGTGAAAGTTAGAAGATCCCTACCCTATATCATTCTTCATCCTAACCTTTGGTTAAATTGGAATGAGGATGTGATCGAACCCACATGTCTATTCCGTCGTTACGGTCGTGTATGTGTGCTTCAGCTGCCTTGTTGGTGTGGTACTTTTGGTGAAAGATTGTAGAATGATCAACCCTAAGCCTTATAATAAAAACCCATTTTACCTTTTTAAACATGTTACTCCTTAGCTCTAGTGGTATAGATGTGTATCATTGCCAAGCCTAAGATAGAATACTCATCACGACCGAGCAATTGAGCGAATTAGTTACATGTTACCACATAGGTTAGTTGAGTGATTTGAGTGTTTTCATCTTTCTATTTCGTGAGGTGTTTGGTTGTGTACTTGTAATAGACCGAATAAATGCTTAAATGGAAAAATCCTTAGGGATACATTTTTATAAACTTCTAAAGGCTACTTGAGGACAAGTAGGATTCAAGTGGGGGATATTTGATGACATCAAATAACGTCTTCTTTATAGCATTATTTATCCCATGTAATTAAACCATTTTGTATAATTATTGCAAAAAATTGTTACTTAATCGTTTATATTTGAGAATTGCAGTAATTATGAAGTACTTGGTGAAGATTGACTAAAAGGCACGCATTCTGGAGCTTAAACGAAGATATTTGAAGATTACTGTTCTGACAACCAATACGCCGTATCCATCAAGGAAAATACGGCGTATATGTGCCTGCACTCACCAAATACCACAAAGGAAACAAGATCCAATACGCCGTATCCAGAAGAAGGCAATACGCCGTATTCAGGCTATATGGAAATAAAATATTCTTGAAGATATCAAACGTGGTCTCTACTCTAAGAAACCGCCGATACGCCGTATCCAAGACATTGGATACGCCGTATCGACCATATTCTAGACCCTATAAATAGAAAACTCAAAAACGAGTTTTAAGTGTGCTAAATCATATTCTCGATACCTAAACCATAAAAGTCGATTTTCAGAGGAGAAAAAGAGCAGAAGAGGTCGAGCAACGCGATTAATTCCATAGGAGACAACATGTAATTTCTTATACTCCTGTAATCGTTCAGTTTTTGGTATCATTTGTTAACTCGGTTAGTTTACCTTGGCTAAATCATTACTTTTGTATTAATTATGACGTTTGAAGGCTAATACCTTCAGGTATTAGCCATTATTATGAAGATCTTAATGTTTAGTTTGTTTATTTTGATTTCTTAATTTATCGTTGATTGCTTGTTTATGTTTATCAATTTATACTGGTTTACGTGCTTTTGTATGCGACCTATCATTCAACTGGATCTAGTGATACGGACCAAGTAATCTAGATGCCAGGATAGCTCTCCATATAGTGATTTATACATCTAGACCAATAGGATCACAATTAACGACCTATCTTTGCCCTTTAATTGTGAGCTTAGTTGGACCATAAGGTGACCTTGGTATCAACGAGTACGTTCTTGATTAATTGGTAAAGACTTGGTTAGTGGACTACTAGTGTATGAATTGCCATTAAGCAGTAAGTGGGTAAAGTCTCTATGAGCTAGGGTTTAACAAGATCACCATTGCTTTAATCCCTAAGATAGATTATAATCAGCAAATAAGGATGCTTTATGCAGATGCGTTTAATTATGACAGAATTCTATGTGTCTAGGTCTTAGGAAGAAGTAAAGCCTAAGTCTTAAGAATGATATGCCGCCTCGAGATAAGTAATCATTGCACTAATAAACAAACCAACGTTCTGGTTGGATTAATAATGGTTAATACAATTTTCTTATATTTGGCTAGACAACTCTTTTATCTTCTGTTAATTTGCTTGCGTGTGTTTTAGTGTCTTGAATTGGTTTTAGTCACCACCAAACCCGTGCCAGTCTCTCAGGCTAAAAAAATCCCCTTATCCATTAGATTTAGGATTAACATAGGTTTAGCATAGATTAGACTAACTTAGATTAAAAAACCAAAGTATTAATAAATTAAAAGTGTTTTTGCTCTTAGTGATCGACACCTTACTTACCATGAAACTCCCACCGACCGGGTACACTGCCCGTTAAAGTGTTGTCTTTAGTTAAGTAGGCAAAATATAAATTTAAAACTTGAATCATAATTTAACACCACACAACGACACATCACTAGCTAATTACCAAAGATGGTTACCGGATATCACTTGATTCGTATAATCACTTTCCAAAGAAGATTATTCGACCCTATGCCTGGGTTACACGAATACCTCCTTGGGATAAAACCAAGTGTTTGTTCTTGTTTTAGGCACAAATCAAGAACCCTTCACTTCTAAGTGTTTTTGTTTTCTGTCTTATGTTTCCATGCAGTTGTGATCTCCTATTTATAGGAGAAATACTTAAACCCTAGTCAAAGAAAGAGATTATAGGAGATATAATCTCTTCCATAATCAGACTCCTTGACTATATGAATTATTAGTTACGTGACCAGTTAAACGTGGTCATTAAATGCAGTCAAACTTGCCATTTAAACAACTCAAAGTTGTTACAAGTCAATTGAATTCATTCCAGCGATGTCAATCCTTCAGCATCCTGAACCATCAGCTAACTCACTGAAGAGTATACCTGCTGAAGGTTCAAACTGAAGAGACCCACTGATGAGTTAGCTCGTTAAGGATACATCCTTTGATGGATTACTCCCTGATGGTATCCTTTAGCTTACTACTCAGGGAGTACAAAGCTGAAGCCAACAGACTGATGAATACCATTCAGTGAGTGAACTCACTGAACTTCATCAGCGACCTGAATTCTATTTTACCACTATCAGAGTCAGGGTGTTCAGTGACCTATGGGAGTACACTTCGTACCTCCAATCCTATTACCCAGTATGAATTGAATCTATAATTGAACTAAATTTCCAACAATCCTCCCCAATTTAGTACAATTCATTTGCATGCAAATTAAACATTAAACAAAACAAGTACATAAACGAAAATGTCCTGAGGATTAAATTTCCATCTTAGTAAATTACACGTTTAAATATTCGAGAATCAGCGTGTTCTAAGAATTGAACCCTTCAACCCACTTGAATACCTAAAGATAAAAATACACATAAGTTTTCAAACACTTAAGAAACTCCTGACACTATATAAGCCATGTGTCCATATCCAATTCATAAATGTTGTAAGAGCCAAATTCCATGCTCCCTGAAGCGGCAAAACCTCAACATTTACATAGGTGGTTCATCTTTATTCATGCTCCGGCTGAGTACTTTTTCAAAGAAATGAACCATTAAGAAGTAAAATCTTCATCCTCCGTTTTAGTAGGTTTCAAGCACATCCTTAGGAGGATTTGTAAATACATGTGCTTCAGTCCACTGAACGTTCATCTTTCCACATTAAACTCAGCTACCAAGATTCCTCAGTAAGGAGTTGGGTGTCCTAGCATTCAGCGACTTGGTTAGACTTTAAACACATCTCATCAGTAGACTTTGGGACCAAGTCTTTAGCCAGTCCCCACATCAAGTGATCATCTAAGTTTTGTTGAGACCTCATAAACTTTATAGATACCACCCCATTCGTGATAAGTTCATGAATCATGTTATGCCTGACACCTAAGTGTCTCGACTTCCTATTGGACATTTGGCTATAAGCCTTTGTCAATGTAGCAGCACTATCGCAACGGATAGATATAGGTGTTATAGGTTCGGACCATAATGGAATCTAAAGGATCAGGTTTCTTAACCATTCAGCTTCCTTACCAGCAGTTGCTAAAGTTATAAATTCATATTCCATTGTTGAACCAATGATGCAAGTTTGCCTCTTAGAAGCCCAAGAAATTTCACCTCCACCAAACAAGAATACCCAGCCACTAAGAATACCCACCACAGGAAGATGAATTTCATTAGTATTGTTGAATCCAGCTTTCATCAGTGCAATCCTTCCCTAAATGAAGGATAACCATTATATATCAAACTATATGTCCATTGTTTTTCTTCCTGTACTCTCGTACTCTCTGAAATGCCTGCAGTGCTGAGTACCAGGATTACTAGTATACATGCTCAGTTTTCCTACTGTAAAAGCAATATCAGGCCTTGTACAAGTCATGGCATACATCAGGCAGCCAATCACCCTAGAATACTCAAGTTAAGATATAGCCTGGCCATTATTGGGCATCAGCTTCTCACTTGTATCCACAGGAATACTTACTGGAGTGCAGTCAAAGTAATTGAATTTCTTCGGTACCTTCTCAATATAATAAGACTGAGAAATTGCTATTCCATAGAGAACCTTGATGAAAAGAATTCCTTTGTCGGGTCAACCTAAACTTGATCAGTGCCAAAGATCAGCATGTCATCAACATATAGGCAAATGAAGACTCCTTTACCAGTTTCATCAAATTTTCTATATACATATTTGTCAGTTTGGAAAACCACCTCATCAAACTTTTGATGCCATTGCTTAGGTACCTGCTTTAGTCCATACAAGGACTAAATCAGTTTACACACCTTGTTTTCATTGTCATACATGATGAAGCCCTGAGGTTGGTTCATATAAAACTCCTCTTCCAATTCACCATTTAAGAATGTTGTCTTCACATCAATCTGATTAATAATCAGACTGTGAATTAATGCCAAAACAATCAACAGTATTATGGTATTCATACGTACCACTAGAGCATAAGTATCAAAGTAGTGTATACCTGACTTTTGTCTGAATCCCTGAACGACCAGTCTTGCCTTGAACTTTTCAATTGTTCCATATACCTTCAGTTTTCTTTTAAAGATCCATTTGCAACAAAGAGGTTTGCAACCTGGAGGTAGATCAGCCAACATCTAATTATTGTTTCCCATGATGGAATCCGTCTCATCATTAATTACTTATTTTTAAAAAGCAAGACTTCATTGCTTCATCAAATATTTTAAGGTCATCCTCAACATTAAAGCAATAGGAGTTTTGGTCAGAGACCTCATCCATTGTTCCTTCAATTAAGTATAACTGAAATTCAAGTTTAAAGTTCTTTGGAGTCCTATTCCTTTTTCTTTTCTTAAGCTCAGGTTCAGGTTGCTGAATAATCTCGTCAGTGGCCTCTTTAGGGGCCACTGAACCACCAATGTCTTCAGTTCCATTAGGAATCCTGAGGCTTGGTCTAGGGACTGAAGAGAATCTATTCTCATCAAAGATAGCATCCCTTGATTCAATTATTGAGTTAATTGAAACTGATTCATTAGGGTTCAATGACATAGAACCTAAAAGCCTTGGAATGCTCAGCATATCCAACAAAGATGCATTCAATGCCTCTTTCACCTAAAGTTTTCAGCTTTGGATCAGGGAGTCTTACAACTGCCCTACAACCCTAAAACATAAGGTAGTTCAGGTATGGTTTCCTTTTAGTCCAAAGTTCATAGAGAGGAATCATATTTAATAAATAGCAAGCTGTTAACATAGCTTCACCCTAGAACCCTTGACTCAGTCCTGAGTAGGACAACATGAAATTAACCATTTCTTTTAGTACCTTATTTTTCCTTTCAAATATACCATTTTATTGTGGAGTATATAGAGTGGTCGTTTCATGGATAATACCAACAGACTAAAAATACAAAGTATCCATGTACTCACCTCCTCATCAGTCTTAAATCTTTTGATCAGGGACCCTTTTTGTAATTCAACTTCAGTTTTTAATACTTTGAATTTATCTAATGCTTCATCCTTAGTATGTAATAAATAAACATAACAAAACCGTGAAGCATCATAAATAAATGTCATAAAGTACTTTTTATTCTCTAGTGAGGGGGTAGCATGTAAATCACATAAATCACTGTGGATCAGCTCCAAAACTTTAGTTTCACGTTTTACATTTTGAAATGGTTTCTTAGTTATTTTGGTCAGCATGCAAGTCTTACACTTTTCAGTATCCATGTCAAAAGCTGGGATTAACCCATCCTTGGGCATATCTTACATCCTCTTATAGTGGACATGACCCAGTCTAGCATGCCATATGATTGAATCATTCAGTTTAGAGGTTGACATAAAGGTTGAACCGATATTATCATTAACAATATTAAGCTTGAACATTTGATTGCTCAAATAACCAAAACCAATACACACACCATGTTTGGATAGAACAAATTTATTAGATTCAATCACTTGTTTATAACCACAATTGTTCAAAACACTACTAGAAACCAAATTCTTCCTTATATTAGGAACATGCAAAACATTAAATAAGGAAATAATCTTTCCAGAACTAAACCTAAGATCTACACAACCACGTCTATGCACCAAGGCTGTTGACTCATTTCCCATGTAAAGAATAGATCCATCATTCAGTGACTCATAGGTCTTGAACCAACATCTATCTTTACACACATGCACAGTTGCTCCTGAGTCAACCCACCACGCAACATCATCATCTTTCACAAAATAAGCCTCAGATGCATATGTAACATAATAATTCTGGAGAGATTTATTAAAAATATTCTGACCTTTCAGTGAGTTATTCACTGAACCATTTGTGCCTGAACCATTGGCCTTATTGTCAACTTTTCCACCTTTGCAATCTTTTTTCAAGTGTCCAGGTTTCCCACACTTCCAAGAAGTTACTTTAGACTTTTTTAGGATCAGCTTTGGTGTCTTGATGTTTACGTTTACCCTTGTTGTCATTATTCTTGAAGGAGTTGTTATGCTCTATCATATTGACAACTGAAGGACCAACAACATTGTTGCCCTTTAGTTTGTCATTATTTTGCACCCCGAGGGACTCCTCAATGCACAGATGACTGCCCAACTCAACAAGAGTCAATTACTCCTTTTGATGTTTTAATGTGTGCTTGAAATCTTTCCAAGAAGGAGAAAGTTTGCCAGTGATACAAGAGACCTGAATGGCCCCATCCATGTTCATTATATGTTGTGTAAATCTTCCAAGTATAGCAAGAAGTTCATTATATTGTTTCATAACTAGTCTTGAATCAGTCATTTTGTAATTGGTGAAATTACTTACAATGAACTTCTTACTTGATGCATCCTCAGCCATATATTTAGCCTCCAAGGAATCTCATAGTTCTTTGGAAGATTCAACATTTTGGTAAATATCAAATAAAGGATCAGACATACCATTGAGGATTAAACCTCTGTAAGCATAGTTATCATTATCCCACTTGGCCCTCTTCCTGAGTTGTTCCACGGTAGCATTCTCACCATCTTCAAGAATTGGAGTAGTGAGCACATTCACTACACTTATGCTGTAAATCAAGAAGTGCATCTTCTTCTGCCATCTTCTAAAGTCCACCCCTTCAAACTTGGCAAAATTTGAAGCCATATGTTTCATAGCAGCAACAACCATTGATTATCACAAAATAATCTTTTTTTATTTTTGGTTGTGTGTAGTCCTAGAACAGGGTGAAGATAATCAACAGCTTAATAACAAAGATTGTTACCGGATATCACTAGAATTCGTGTAATCACTTTCCAAAAAAGATTATTCGACCTTATGCCTGGGTTACACGAATACCTCCTTGGGATAAAACCAAGTGTTTGTTCTTGTTTTAGGCACAAATTAAGAACCCTTCGCTTCTAAGTATTTTTGTTTTTTGTCTTATGTTTCCATGCAGTTGTGATCTCCTATTTATAGGAGAAATACTTGTTAGCCTCAATTTATTGAGTCGAACAAGGAAGCTCGGTCACTCTACGATGGAGCTTATAGAAAAATACTCAAACCCTAGTCAAAGAATATTGAGAGATCATAGGAGATATAATATCTCCATAATTATAGACTCCATGAATATAGGAATTAGCGTTACATGACCTAGTTAACGTGGTCATCTAATAAGTCAAACTTGGCCACTGAGCATACGTCATATTTGTTACAAGTCAATTGAATTCTATACAGCGATGTCAATCCTTCAGCGTCCTGGACCATCAGCTAACTCACTGAAGAATATCATACCCGATTGAAGGTGTTTAAAAAACTGAAGAGACCCACTATAAGTTAGATCCACTGAGGATACATCCCTCTGATGTAATACTCTTTGATGGTAATCCTTCAGCTTACTACTCAGGAGTACAAAGCTGAAGCCATCAGACTATGAATACCATTCGAGTGAGTGAACTTACGAAACTTCATCAACGACCTGAATATCCTTTTTGTAACCACTATCAAAGTTAGGGTTTCAATTGACCTATGATAGTACACACCGTACCTCTTTAGTCCATTACCCGTATAACCTGAACCAACAATTGAACTAATTCCAACATTCTTGGTTTTGCACTTCAATTTTAATGTCCTCTTCACTGTGGCTCTCGCGGGTTAATTGGTAGGTTACAATTGTACTTTTTTAAACTTATATTGTCACTAACTAACGACCTTTTTTTTACCTTTTTTGTTTATAACTAATAGCCCTATGAAAACACAAGCAATGTAATCCTTTAAGGAAGAAGCTGCAACCAGCTCAGGTCATGTGAGAAATGCAACAGATAATACAAAGTGTACAGTCTTTCTATGCAAGAAGTATGTATTAACTACCAAGCTATATTATATAAGGCTAAATGGAAAAAAAGGTTAAAAGTTTTGTGTGTAGTTTTTTTTCACTTTTGCTGAGATGGTTCTTTAAGGGTTAAAGGTATGTTTGAAATTTTGGTAAATTTTTACTTTAATTATTTTGTAAAAATATTGTTGTAATTTGGATTAGGGGCGTCAGTGGGGTCGGGTTGACCTGACCCGAATCCAAAACCTGACAATGGCTAATCGGTCAGGTTAAATGGGTAAAAAAGTTTGTCTGGTTGTTTTGACCCGAACCCGAATAACCCATAGTAGTTATCGGAGTCGGTTAGGGTAATATTTACTGTTAACCTTATCGTGTTAACACCTAAAACCGCGAAAATTATATCTAATCTTTAATTGATACTTTTAAAGCCTAATGACGACACTGCCACTCTTTTTAACTATCAGAAATTGATCATTTACAAAACAAACAGTTTGGATTTTTTTAAAAAAAAACATATTAAAAATAACAATAACCAAGTATCTAGTGTTAAACTTAATAACATTGTCATGTTTTAAAACAGTATACATCTCAAATGGTTGCTTAAAACAAGAATCAAGTATTAAACTTTATAAAGAGATTAAAAAATATGTGCATGTTTAATTGTTGTAGTTCAGATATGGCATATACATATACAAACTGTTTGTTTATCTTGATTTTTCTTACTATATTAATTTAAACAAGCATGATAGCTCGTGCGTTGCGGCGGAGCTTTATTTTTTTGCGAATTGATTACATAAGAAGTGAAGCTTCATTTCAAACATTATTTAACCTCAAAATACGTAAGACACAATAAACCATACAGTTAATAAAACCTACTCTCTCCGTCCCAAAATTATTGTCCCCCGACAAAAAACACACAGTTTAAGAAAAGTGCATTTATTACAGCTTTCTCTTTCTTACTTTTTAGCAGAATCACAACTTTACCCTTAGTTAATTAATTAAAGTCTTCTTTAAAGTTTGTAATTATAATTTCAAGTAAGGGTAATATAGTAAACATGATCAAACTTTCCTATCTATTTTTAGTAGTGAACAATTAAATTGGAACATCGCAAAAAGAAAACGTGGACTATAATTTTAAGACGGAGGGAGTACAAAATATAAACTTACACTGTTAACCCTTAAATAATTCCAACAAACCTTCTCCAGGTACTCAAAGTATACATTTTGCATCAATTTTCAATCTAATTTCAGTATCACATCTAGAGTTATAATGCCGCCCCTGATAGCTAATTAAGCTAATTAAACATGCCTTGATAATTCTCGTCTTCTTGTTGTCGGTTGTTGCATTTCCATCTAATTTCAAACTTATGCTTGTAGCCACTCGCAGACACGAGGGGTGCCCCCTAGCGAAAAAAAATGTAGTGTAAAATTGTTAAAAGAGTAAACTGCAAAATACATCCCTGTGGTTTTAACTTTCTCACATAATACATCCCTGTCAGAAACTATTGGCAGTATACATCCTTCGTTAGGCAAACGTTTGCCACAATACATCCCTGAGGACGAACGATGCAAATATTTTTCCGTTATCTTCTCACGAGGGATGTATTGTGTAAAAAAACCACAGAGATGTATTTTGAAAATAATTTTTTTAATTAGTTTTTGTTTTTTAATTTTTTATGTTTTTTAATTTTTTAATTTTTTTTAATTATTATTAATAATAATATTATTATTAATAAAAACGTAAAAAAACAATGTATAAAAACGTATTAAAACGTATGTTTTTTTCATTTTTTACGTTTTACGTTTTTTTACGGTTTTGTACATTGTTTTTCGTTTTTATACATTTTCGTATGTTTTAATACATTTTTATACTTTTGATAACAAGTGTTCGTTTTCTACGGATGATAAACGTAAAAAAATTGATAATCAATAAGGAAGAAAGCGTACAAAAGCGGACAAATCGTATGAAAACGTATAATAACGTCGGAGAAAAACGGACAAAAATGAAAAACGGATAAAAAACGGATGAAAGCGTACGAAAACGGATAATAACGTTGGAGAAAAACGAAGAAAAAAAGAAAAAAACGTACCAAACAGATAAAAAAAATTATTAATAATATACAAAAATAAAATATTGGCCAATAATAATAATAATAATAATAATATTAATAATAATAATTAAAAAAATAATACAAAAAAATTAAAAATTTAAAAATTTAAAAAAAATTAAATAATAAAATATTTGCGAAATACATCCCTGTGGTTTTTTTTACACAATACATCCCTCGTGAGAAGATAACGAAAAAATATTTGCATCGTTCGTCCTCAGGGATGTATTGTGGCAAACGTTTGCCTAACGAATGATGTATACTGCCAATAGTTTCTGACAGGGATGTATTATGTGAGAAAGTTGAAACCACAGTGATGTATTTTGCAGTTTACTCAATATAAAACTTAGAGATGATATTCTGAGTTGACTCAGTTACATATGTGCGTGTTGATTTGATTTACGTTTTATCTGATGAGTCAAAGAATTTGATGTGAGGGTTGTGAAGACTTCACATGAAGTTTTATAATCCCCTAGGCAGTGTACCTAATCGTTGCAGTGTAGTATAAGCAAGACTCGGGGGTTGTTATCGTTCTCTAGGGGAATAGGTTGGGAAGGCTTGATCATGGTCTAACATAATTCTAGAGGTTGAGAGAAGATTATTTTATGTTTTTATATTTAATAGAAATCAGGTAAATCTATGGTTTGAGAGGTTAGTTTGTCAAATAATTACTAAACTAATTAATATCTAATCTAGTGGTGATAACTTTTATGATAAGCAAATATATTTACCTAATCATGCACTACTCCTCAGATTGCTTCTCCTAGATCCGTTGCTTTGTCACACTTGCGATGATCTGTGTAAATATTTCCTAGGTCATGAATGGATTACACGAACCCGCCATCTATTTAATATTTCATTAAGGTAACGCACAAGTAAGGTAGTATGAAGACTATTACAAGGCCCCTAAGAGTATATTAAATGCATGTGAAATAACTTAAGAGGGATCAACCATATAATGGGTAAGGTAGTATGAAGACTGTTACTGATGGTATCCTTTCTACACTACTCGCGTTTCCCTAGACATATCAACAGCGATACAGACAAAAGGTGGTTTTCTAAAGCCTAACGTGCACATTCATAAAAAAGAAGCAACATCAAAAGGATCTACAACCTAAGTTTCATGCAATCATAGATAAGTACAAATGAGGGTTTAGCCTCGCATGTTATAAAGAAAGCAAGAAGATAAATCAATCAAACAACACATAGACATATTGAATGATTAATGATAAATAACCTTACTTGATTAAAACATAGGTTCAAGGTAGTACAATAGGGTTTTGAGGCCCTAAAAACGACATATGAAGCTCCTAAAATGACTAGGGTTCGTCTCCCTAGGTTTATACAAAGTTATCTCAAAGTTACACACATAAAACTCTAAAAACGGATTTATATTTATAGAGATGTCGACGCGACAGTATCGCTTTGCGATCCTGACGCCGTCGCCACGTAGATGATTCTAGATCCTCTTTAAGTCGGCCACGTCCTGAAGCCGTCACCAAATTCCGGACGCCGTCACTAGATAGATCACGACGGCGTCGCTTTATGCCTGCGATGCCATCTCCAGCCACTGTTTGCAAAAGTCTTCAAGAGATTTGGTGTAGGTCCGTAATCTTGTCCGTTTATTCTCCAAATGAGCCCAAGTCACTTGTATTTCCTCCAAAAGCCATCCAAGTGCTAAAAACATGAAAAAATGATTAAGCACGTAATCTGGGCATATTTGCATGATTTAAGGGGTTAAATGACCCCAAAATAGTGTATAAAATGACACCTCATCAAATACCCCTACACTTGGAATTTGCTTGTCCTCAATCAAATGGGCTTTTCTACCTAGACAATAGCAGTATTAGGGTCATTTAACCTACTCTTTAAAAATATTTTACAACACAACCTTCTAGACCTCGTAATTAAAAGCACGAAAAGTATATACTAGCACCTCACATAAGTGTTTAGGATTCTCTCTTTCACTCGGGTGTATAATAAATTATAACATAATGTGGGTGTAGGTGTAAGATAACATTAATGGACACGGAAATGGATGGGATATATATGGGTGATGATTTTGGATGAATTTGGAGTGGAAGGGTTAGCTAATTATTTATAAGAATACACGCTGGTTTGGTTGCTAAGCCAAAGACTCGGACAAAATATACAAACTCTACATCAATCTCTTTCTTTTTCTTTTCTTGACTCTAATATAAACATAAACATAAGCAAATGACAGCCCGTACATTTTTTTATACTCTTTTTTTATATACATTTGTTGTACACTTTTGCGCTGTCATTTCTTAAACATATAATACATCATGGGGGTTTATAGATGCACCCCTACACTTGAACTTTTACATACTCGATTATTTACAATCTAACTAATGACCCAATTTGAGTTGGATCAAAATAACATGGAGCTTATTGAGCTCTATTAGGGGTAATAAATTACTTCTTCCCCAATTCTTCATAAGATGAATACTACCATGAATCCCAAACGTCCCAAAATAGTATTTACACGGATAAGAACTTAGCAACCGTGTACTCAAATAATTAACTTGGGTTAAAACAATAATGTACTAAAGGTGGGTGCATATAAGGTAGGCTAAGGTGATTTGGGTGTAATGATTGGTTTAAGGGTGACAATGCTCTTCATTAATAGTCCGGCTTAACCAGAAAATTACAAGAACCGTAAAAAAGGATAGGCTCAGAGGGTTGTACTAGGGGTATCCCGCACTAAAAATGAGTGCATGACAAAGGTGTGAGATAGTTATATAGTCGATGTGGTCATAATAACAATTACAGTTTTAAAACATGGGTTAATCCTAATGCCTCTTATCTAGCAAATCCTAATACTTACTATGCAGTCTCGGGATGCATCACAAAAAAAGTTCTAGAATTTAATATACTACCGGTACACTCATATAATTTAATACCGATACCAATGCTCCAGAAAAGGTGACAAATACCATACGTACACATCCGTAATGACGAAATAGACACATATGACTGCATTCGAACCTTAACTCGAGAAAGCTAAAGGTATAAATTATCTTGGGTATCAATAATGGATACCCGAATTCCTAAAGATCTAAAGGCGAACCTCACATTTTTTGGGTGAAATTTGAGGGTTTTTGTGCTAGTCATACACATTCCTATCCATGAGACGCTATTAATACTTGGTTTTCAACGGTATGAGTCATAAAAAAAATTAAATTTAGGTCAAAATTACCTTTTTATGCTATGTTTCGATATATTACCCATCATTTTAAGGAACAAGCAAATGGCAAATGAAGGAATAGTTTCTAAGGCTTATTTTCCCCCTACACTTAAGTTGAACATTATCCCCAATGTTCTATAAAAGTACTCGTAAAAACGAATAAAGGGATAAGAAAACAAGGAAAAGAAACTAGTACTCCCCTGGTTTGCTTAATAATGGAGAAGAAACATGCGATAACTGGTTAAATCGTCCTCCAAGAATCATCCAATGAAACTTTCTAAGAATTTCCAAGCTTCTTCTCGTCAAATATAACATGTAATCAAAGACTAAGACAACTAAACCAAGCATAAAATCGGCGGGATAGATATAAATATAATGAGAGTTTATGGTTTTGACTATATGAAACCAGTAAAGATAGGATGAGAGTAATGATGTAATCACAGGTTTATGCAGGTTTACAAAAGAATTACAAAATTTAAATGTTGCACATTTTATTTTTTAGAAATACTAAAAAAAATCGAATGTTTACATTCCTAGAGACTTGACGCCGTCGGGTGTTAATCTCGACGCCGTCTCCAGTGCCTGTGAAAAATTCTTCTTCGTTTTTAATGAGAAATTTCCTGCACGCAATTTTATTAGTTGAATCTGAAGAAAGCACTGCATAAAAACCTGGAATTAATCATTACAATCATATGACTCAAAACTGACGCGAATTAATCCAAACAATTTATTTTAAATGTTTGAATTTGATTCTTAAAACCGGATATATTCCCCTACACTTATTTTGTTGCAAAATACCTTTAATTGCAAATAAGACGAA
Organism: Tanacetum coccineum; assembly: GCA_026074375.1. NCBI lineage: Eukaryota > Viridiplantae > Streptophyta > Magnoliopsida > Asterales > Asteraceae > Tanacetum > Tanacetum coccineum. The sequence continues at coordinate 29,681 of BQNB010048424.1, forward strand.
GTTATAAACAAACAAAGCATGATTACAAAATTCATTCAAACATAATAAAACAAACAATAAAGAATTAAAACACACGACACTCCTAAGTGCGGGAAAAAAATATTGGGTTACCTCCCAAGAAGCGTTTTTCTTTATTTATGAGTCTTGTAGCTAGACTCGAAGTCACACGTCCTTACGTGACTTCTCTTTCATCATTCATTCTAGTCACGTATTCGGGTCCAAGCTTAATGGTGTCCCTATAAAACCCTTCTTTTAAGTCGGATGGCTTCCTACATCCTCTATCATAGTCATCTTCACTGAGTATTACTCTAGATGACAATAAATCGTGACCTTCGCTAGACAATTCGCTCCTCTTTGGGTCCTTATATGGTGTCTTAAAGGTGATCTCTTTAGTTCCGTCCATGAAAGTCATTAACCTGTGTTTCTTATTTATAGCTAGGCAGGCGATTTCAATGAAGGGTCGTCCAAAGATCACATGGGACAAGCTAGGGTTAATGTTAGTCTCAATATTTTCCAAAATGGTGAAATCTATGACGTAACTCATATTTCCTACAAATACGTGCATGTCCCTTCCTAATCCTACGAAATTTCTTCCCCTATACTCGTATCCATTCTTTCTAATAGAGTTATAATAGGCCAAGGACATGATGTTCATGGGTAGGTCAACATCAATATATGCGTTAGCCGTGAATTTATGACCTATTATGCAAGGAATTTTAAGGTTTCTTGGGTAACCCTTTTTTATCTTAAAGTCATAATTAAGTGAGCATTTAGGCATTTCCTTAATTAATGATTCATAAACTGATTCCTCACTTGTGTCAACTAAATCTAGAGGTTCTTCAACATCTAACCATTCAATTCCCTCGTCATCCTTGTTAGGCCATAAATTACCAACAGCAGTTATGTCTTTCCGCTCCAACAGTGACGTATCTCTTTGTTCTTCAATGTATGCAATGGTGTTGGTGTCTTTGGGGTCTCCTTCTCTTTCTCGCTCTTCTTCCTCAGCCATGCTATCACAGGAGTCGTTTTGTTGCTTGGGATGTATCGTGATAGTGTTGATCGAACCATGGATATGGGTTGAGCATTGTGGGTCTTCAGTTGGGTAAGAACGAGCAGACAAAACTGAAGAAGTACTCATTTTTAGGTTCTTAACCGTGTCGCTGGGGAGTGCTCCCGCTATTCGATCGGTGATGGCCTTCAACACTGTCTTGATTTTGTTGGTCATCTCGCTTTGTTGTTGTTTGAAATCGGCTTTAAACTTGGACAATCTAGCGTCTTGAGATGCCATGAAGTTGGATATTAATCCTTCTAGATTTGATTGATTGTTAAAACTTCAAGGATTGTTGTTGAAGGGACGGTTCAGGATCGAACCATTAGGTTGGAACCGATTAGGTGGGTTTGAAAAATTATTTTAGAAATTTTGGGGTTGTCTCCACCTAAGGTTTGGGTGACTTTTCCATGACGGATTGTAGGTGTCACCAAGATTGTTTTTATTGGGCTTAAAAGTGTACCACTTACCTCCCGCTTCGTCGGTACGCGAGGATGCATATTCAACAAAGGCTTATTCGGGATCTTCCAGGCAATACTGAGTGTCGTGGAGACCAATGCAGATCTCACATGAGGTAGTGATTTTATTCACTTGAGTATGTAGCGTTAGAGCAAGATGAGCTTCCATCAAGCGTTGGACTTGATTTTCGAGCTCGATGAGGCGGCGGTCAGATGTACTCGGGACATCTTGAGGCAAAGAGATTGCCTTTACCGGCTTAGCGAAATCCATTGGGTCGTTCTAACTTTCGTTGTCATAGTGGGCGAGGTCCTCTAATAATGCCCAGGATTCTTCGGCGTTTCTGTCACGAAGCTTGTCACCGGCTGATTGGTCAATGGTTCGTCTTGTGACGGGATTGACATGGTCATAAAAGATTTGGACTTGGAGCCAAAGGTCGATGCCATGATGAGGGACTTTTTGTAGTAAGTTCTTGAAACGAGTCCATTCTTCTTAGAGAGATTCCCCTTGATGTTGTTGGAACATCACGATATCGTTGCGGAGTTTTGCGATTCTTCCTGGTGGAAAGAATTGAGCAAGGAAACGAGTAGTAAGATCCTCCCATGTGGTGATGGATCCTGCTGGAAGACGTTCAAGCTAGTTGCTAGCTTTATCACGAAGGGAAAATTGAAATAAACGCATGCGCGTTCTTTCCCTATTTTCACCGTCAAGGTCAAGTGAGTCCACAAGTTTTAAGAAATCCTTGATGTGTTGGTTTGGATCCTCCAGACCGAAGTCCGTAGAATGAGCATTCGTTTTGCACCAACCGGATGGTGTCGGATCGAAAAGGTACCACGTTGTTCCCTATGGGGAGCTTGATGGTATTCCTATAGCCCTCGTGGCTAGGTTTGGAGTAATCTCTAAGAGAACCTGAGTATGAATACCCGTCCTCCCCCAGTGGAAGACGATAAACGAGAATGGATTACGAAACAATTAACACAAAGAAAAGATAGACTGCAAGAAAGCTAATGTGCTGAAATTAAATTCTTACTTGAAAGGATTCAAGTGGGTAGAACTAAGTTAAACTATGATCGAAACTTAACTATTCCCCACGCAGCGGCGCCAAAAACTTGATGTGAGGGTTGTGAAGACTTCACATGAAGTTTTACAATCCCCTAGGCAGTGTACCTAATCGTTTCAGTGTAGTATAGGCAAGACACGGGGGTTGTTGTCGTTCTCTAGGAAAATAGGTTGGGAATGCTTGATCACGATCTAACAGAATTCTAGAGGTTGAGAGAAGATTTTTTTTTATATTTAATAGAAAGCAAGTAAATCTATGGTTTAAGATGTTGGTTTGTTTAATAATTACTAAACTAATTAATATCTAATCTAGTGATGATAACTTTTATGATAAGCAAATGTATTTACTTAATCATGCACTACTCCTCTGATTGCTTCTCATTTTGCTTTGTCACACTTGTGATGATCGGTGTAAGTATTTCCTAGGTCATGAACGGATTACACAAACCCGCCGTCTATTTAATATTCCGTTAACGCAACGCACAAGGTAGTATGAAGACTATTACAAGGCCCCTGAGAGTATATTAAATGCATATGAAATAACTTAAAAGGGATCAACCATATAATGGGTAAGATAGTATGAAGACTGTTACCGATGGTATCCTTTCTACACTACTCGCGTTTCCCTAGATATATCAACAGCGATACAGACAAAAGCTGATTTTCTAAAGCCTAACGCGCACATTCATCAAGAAGTAACATCAAAATGATCTACAACCTAAGTTTCATGCAATCATAGATAAGTACAAAGGATGGTTTAGCCTCGCATGTTATAAAAAAAGCAGAAGATAAATCAATTAAACACCGCATAGACATATTGAATGATTAGTGATAAATAACCTTACTTGATTAAAACATGGATTCAAGGTAGTACAATAGGGTTTTGAGGCCCTAAAAACGACCTATGAAGCTCCAAAAATGAATAGGGTTCGTCTCCCTAGGTTTATACAAAGTTGTCCCAAAGTTACACACATAAAACCCTAAAAACGGATTTATATTTATAGAGATGTCGACGCGACGGCGTCGCTTTGCAATCCTGGCGTCGTCGCCACGTAGATGATTCTAGATCCTCTTTAAGTCGGCCACGCCTGACGCTGTCGCCAAATTCCTAACGCCGTCACTAGATAGATCACGACGGCGTCGCTTTATGCCTGCGACGCCGTCTCCAGCCACTATTTGCAAAAGTCTTCAAGAGATTTGGTGTAGTTCCGTAATCTTGTTTGTTTCTTCTCCAAATGAGCCCAAGTCACGTGTATTTTCTCCAAAAGCCATCCAATTGCTAAAAACCTAAAAACAAACGATTAAGCACGTAATCTGAGCATATTTGCATGATTTAAAGGGACAAATGACCCCGAAATAGTGTATAAAATGACACCTCATCAGAATTATATAATACCACATTGTAATTACTAACACGCACATCAACCTAAATTGCTTTATTCCTAAGATACAAACATCATACTCATATTCATCCTAACTTGATAACCCAAAAATTCGAGAAGCTTAAAACTCTTGATGAAGAATCCATGTGTAAAAGTGATCAACTCTATGTACATTTTTTTTAAAAGAAAAAAAGCTATATATATAATAGCGATACCAAACACACACCATGGTTGTAACCACGATACGGGCCTGGTTACCCTGGCAACTTATACAAAGCATACACAGTTGAACAACATAAGAATATATTATAAAACTTGGGGACAAATTTGAATATATTAACACGTCTTAAGCATTTCATCATGAAACAAATTTATTTTCAAATGCAACTCCATTTTACTGATGTCGTGTTGTTTGTATAATGTGCGTTTTCAACCATTAATTTGTTTGTATGATCAGAAACTAAACACTAATTAATATATAATAGAACTTACCGATGCCTAGTTCGATTGTAGCCCCTATGTTTTTCATAGAGTAGGATGAGAGGGATGCCAGCCAAGGCACATTTCATTAAGTAAACAAATCTTCTCATCTATGGAAAACGTGTTAACATTCCCGATCCTTTCGTTTTTAAAATAATTTTCTGCAAAAGGCAACGTGGGTAACATTATTCACAAATTTAACGCAAAAAGCCAAAAAAAATAACATGCTATTGATTGCAGTTTCCATAATATCGTCGGTAAGAACTCATATTTGAATTCCTGTTGTCCAACTTTAGCAATGCATTCGTATACTTACAAAAGATAGTGAAAGAAGAGTTACAAACGTTGGATTAAATACTGATCATAAATCCAAAACAGATTCAAATTTAATGAACTTTTGAAGTGGCTTTTTTATTTACAATAACTCAAATAAATGCATAATATAACCATACCATGTAAGAATTTATTATTTGCTTAACATATAAGTTTCAGAGTTAATTGCTTAAATATTCTCTTATGGTGGCGGGAAATAAATATTGTCTCAGGTGGTCGAAATACTCAGAAATAATGATCAAGATGATGTTGAGTTTTGTCGAAGTAACGATGACGGCGAGAACAATAATAATAATGAGAGGGTAATTTTGCCATTTTATCTATCTAAGCAACAATTTCAGGGTCACACTAACAGGATTAATGGAAATTTCACAAACTTATATTAATTAAATCTTAAACCTCCACAACAACAAATCTTCTTCATATACACTACAATTAACTAGTAGTTTTGGTTAATAATATATTGTAGTTCTAGTCATGGCAAACACAAAAACAATCCGTAAATTTCTAGCAATTTTACCTGACATATATAAATTCAGTTTGTCCCAAACACTCCTAGTTTCTGCGGTGACCTGATCTAAACGTAACTCACATGAACATTTAAAAGACACAACTTAATTAATCACAGGTCATGTAACAAAAGAAATGCACCTCTGTTATCCTTTTTCTAGCAGCAACATGCGACGGAGTAAAACCGGACCTACCCTTATTCTTTAAGAAACTTGTAACTGTCCACAACGGAAAGGCCTTTGTTCAGCTTCCCTGCATACATGACATTTTCATTTAGGGGCATTTACATGTATACCCAAAAAGACTTCAATATTTACATATTTCCCCAAACATGCTTCAATTTCATTGTACATTATGCATTGAAAACTTGTGTTTTGGGGAAATATGTAATTTATGAAGTTTCATTGGGTATATATGAAATTTCCCCTTTCATTTAAGACATATTATCAGTGTAAGCTTAAGTTTCTTAATAAAAAGCAAAACCTTAATTAGATCAACTGAAAAGATGTCAAACATAAGCAAGTACAAAAGCCAAAGGGCGTGTAAATCATTAACTAAAACCAAGTTAGAGCATAACGATATTTACAACAGAAAAAGTTCAAACAATTAAAAATAATGATATTTCCGGTTTAGCTAAAAAGACATAAATACATCTATTCTTTTTTTCTAAATTTGTTTCAAACCAAGCATATCATGGTATTCAAATTTTCATCAAAAACTTAGAAATTAACAATGGATTTCGAGGCTAGGGGATAGTCAGGAATTGTCACTTTGTCAAGAGATGCCCCGATTACGCCGTGCACACCCAAGCCAAAGAAACCTGAACACGGAAACGTCACCCCTTACTCGTATAGCTGATACTTATCCTTCTAAAAACGATTTGGCCAACAATTATGCCCGAACATATATGGCCATATTAAGGTACGGTTGAGCCATAGCATGGAACCATCCCACCAGCCGAGCACTATGGCGCCATAACCATATCGCGCCACCACCACCGACCCACACTTAGGCCAAAAAAGAAAGAAAGAACGGCTAGATCTAATGTGTTTTTTCAACTATTTCCCTCTTGTAAAAACATAAAATCACAAATTGAGTTGACTTACAATGAATTTACTAATCTGGTAACTGTCATAAAGTAATAGTTGATATAGAATGCACGAACCTCGATAATGAGTATCCTTCATGGAAGTCATTGCAGCAATAACCAGTGCACGTAAAGACATGATGATATTCTTCATGAATATAAGAGTATCCTTCATGCTCTACAATAAAATGCAACAACCCTAAGAATGGCACTGTCATAAATTTCTTTGGCCGTTGAAGACGTTTGTCGAAGCGAATTTCAGATAATGGTACTGTATCATTTGTAGCCAACACATTAACGGTCGGCTGATCTATACCCCGTTTCTTAGAACGACTATCCCTGTCCTGTAAAATTTGTTACAAATATGTTAGTTGTGCTAATAACGGGGCACTGGTGGAAATCTAATCGTGTAAACACTTTTTTTAAAAATTACGACCATAATAAGACAAAGGAACATACGTGGCTACAATGATACTTTGTTCGAAAACATCAGCTAGGCAAGCATATTCATCAATAAAAGTGAACAACGAAAGCGAGTTATTCCTTACCAAATACCATGCAGACGGCTTTGGCAGGGAAAACAAAATTTTACCTCAACTCGACATCATGGCCATCGACAAACCACAGTCCGTCTCCATCCCAACCAACACATCGCCTAATACTAATGGATTTTGTCGTAAATTTCACAAACCACAAACTTAAACACAATCAACCCAAACCCTATAAATGCCACTGAATCACAAAATAAAACCCCTAATTCCAAAGACCCACAAACTAAAACACAAACCCCGAACTTTACAAACCCACAAAATTAAACCACATACCTGCAACGCCACCGAAGAGGTCAAAGCACTCCAAAAAATCAGCACGACCCGCCATCAAATTCCAACTTAACTAAACACTACAAAACTCAAATTTGTAACTGTAAGCATTAAATTAAAATATAAGTGCTGAAAACAAAGTAGAAAAAAATTAAACAAAATAATAAAACAGAAATTGAGGTTATGAACTTACAAATTAGGTTAACAAAATATGTTTTAATCCCTTCCTTTTTTGTTGTTGGTATGATGAAGATGGCGGTATGATCATGCTTTCGGAATTATGTTACCCGATCTATAATTTGGTTGTGTTGATATGATGAAGATGGCGCATGAAGATGGCGCATGATGATGCTTCTGGAATTTTGTAGCTGGTTTCTTAATATAAGAAAAAAATGGGTGGGCTACCGTTTTCAAGCTGCATAGAAACGATGTCGTTCCTTTCGCTAATTGGGTATATTATTATAACAAGCAAGATAACCCGCGCGTTGCCGCGGGTCATAGTTTTTTGCGAATCGATTTGTCTTTGGCCTTTCCTTCTTCGCGCCCGCTCACGCTTCGCGGGCGTCTTTTTCTAGACTATATAACGTGCCAAAAAAAAAGAAAAAAAAGGGACATAACATTAAACTTCAAGTAGAGAACTTATATTATAAAATGGATCCCATTTTTGTCGACAAAATATAGCAACATTTTCCTAAATGATGTCCAGTTCCTAGTAACGTTTATCTCGACTGGTTCATTTTCATATCGGGGCTTAAAACTTAATACCATCTTTGGTGCCAATATGTAGGTATAGAAGTTATGTAAGTACCTATACATAACTTAAGCGAAGAAATCTAGCTCAACATTGTGACATTAGAAACTATAAAAAGAGCCACAAAATTTATTTCACAAAGCAAACCATATCCACAGTTGCATACCAAGGACTCATTAAAAAGCACATATATAGTTTTATACCTATTTTAAATGTAATCGGCAATTAATTTCTAGATTTGTCAAACAGCAACTTTCAATAGCATGAGTAATGGTCTTTCCGTACGATGAATGTCCAATACAAATGATAAAGTTATAACTAACTACAAATAAAAAGGATTAGATATATACAAACCTTAAGTTAACTTGTGTTAACTCTGACAACTTTTTTTACCAAAATAAGCCGATTCCTCTCATCTTTCACATGCATGAAGCACATGACTTCTCATGGGGGAGACACTAAAAATTAAATCGTTATCCTCCGGAGACTATGTTCACCGGACACCTGCACACACGATGAACGTACATTACAACACCATATTCTAATGAGTGTCAACCAACACTTTAAGCTTATTAATGTTCGCATAAACTTTGTTTTTTTTCCCTGTTAAAGGCATTTACAAAGGTGTAAGTAGAGTGTCAGTGAGTTTCTTGCTGAATATTTTTGTAGCAACATATGGTTTGCAAGCTTGTTTTGGATTTCCGCATATCAGCAGCTTATGCAGTTTTTGTAACAATAGTTTTAAGGGTTTTAGAGGGCTGGTTCATTTAGTATGTAGTTAGGTCTCATAGTCTACCGTTTGCCTCATCATGGGGAATTTGTTTTATGTTTGTTTGACAGTTTCTTCTGCTTTGGAAAAAAATTAATAGGTCTTATAGATTTCATTATGCACTACCTAGTTTTAATAATACATATGTTATCATTTAACAACTACATAATGTAAACTCTACTTTACTTGTTCGATACTATACAGAATGGAGGTTTATTGTTGCATGTCACTAACAATAGAAGGGCTAAGGTACCTTTTCATCAAGTAATGCCATAAACTCACAAAACTCATTATTTTAGTTCCTTATATGTACTTGCAGTAGGCTTCTCGGCTGAAATTGAACATCAGCGCCAACAAAATCAACCTCAAAATGCAAACAAAATTTTAGTTTTACATCACATAATTGATTATATATCACATGCTTATAAGCAAACCTCATTCCACAGTCAGAAAGGCTGCATACAATTGGTTTATAATCCATTTAATTAGCACCCCTAACTGCAGTCGCAAGATGTATCAACAGCAAGACGCCTCAGCCGTTAGCAATAAGCTTTACTTGTTTGATCTACATAAAATGAGAAGAAAAAGTCAGCAACTTTCATATAGGTTCCTTTAATGTGTATATCATCAAAAGAACCAAAACTCAGATAAGCTTACCCAAACAATTCACATTAGACGCACACTGCGCCAAAACAGCTACCTTGGATTACAGCTGCCCCAACTTCACATAACTCAATGTACAATACATCTCCCAAACGATCTTGTGCATGGTCTGCAATCCCTATCGTTGCAGGCAGGATGCTTTCAGGTTGCTTTTTCGTTTAGATATTCAATGTCATCACCACCTTCACATCTACTTTTGCACTCGCGAGAATCTAGAATCTTGTTAAGCTTGTTTTTATTGGGTGTTTGGCATTGTGTTCCGATCTGATGAAGCACAAAGCATAGATGGACTTTAAGGGTTGATAGTTTCATCTGGATTGAATACCATAGCACTGAACCAATTAGAAAGAACCCATTTTAGAAATGTGTATGTTTCTTTGACGCCTCGTTGACGTCTTTGTAATCATATGATCCAATGTCGTAGAAGATGCATATCTTTACCGTCTAAGTGAGTAACGATTTGCAAACTTGTTGAACCTATATATTGGTCGGCACGCACTCATCGAGATGTCGAATCATCAATCGTCTCTGTAACACGTTTAACAAAGAAGCATATACATATGTGAGTGGAAATTAAAAATAGAAAATTATAAAGTAAAAGGAAACTAGCAATTACCTGTGTCACATGTCCACTCAATGCAGTCCATCAATGAGTTTTCTCTATATCTCTTCCTGCCGTTTCTCCTATCAGGCTGTGGTAGTGGTGGCGGTGTGCGCAGGACTGGTCCATGCAGCGTAGCTGTCGTCTGAATTTGTGACTCTGTAAATGGCCCTGGCACCAAACATCAAGATAATTCACAAAATGAGGCATTCACTCAACAGGGAAACGCTAACATGAAAAAGAGTCCCAATCACTTAAATATGGCCATGCTCGTAGATGGCAGTTTAGTGCTCATCAAATTCTTTATGCATCAACTGTTTTACTTTCTGCTCGGATAATTCGCCGGTGACGGCCATCATTTCTTCAATGGCAGCCATTCTATTGGTAATAGCATCCTACTGTGAAAGCTTATGTGATCTAATACCTAATTGCCATTCATATTTTCCAACCTCTGAGGAAGTGAAAGATCACATTCAACCTATGAATTTATACATGTAAACGGACTAAGAATATCTCTGAACTTCATCCGCTGATCTCCTGTTACTCTTTTAGTACTTGCTTAGGAAAAAGAACCTCAGATGTAACATACATGTTCCTCATATACATTGGCATCCGTTCACCTTTAATATCCAGCAAAGACATTGCGACTAATGATCCTGAGAAGGAAAAATAAAATATATATATCAATAAACTATTGACGATGGCATCTACTAATGAAAAGAATGGTATATCTTGGTGAAATATAACCTGATAAGTTAGCTACTCGAACAGACATGTTGGCAATATCCGGAGATGATCCAGCACTTTTGAAGACAGTTGAAGAGAAATAGAAAACAACATTTATGCCGGAAAATTATTGCATAGCAAGCAGAGCACACCCAATGAAAACCACTGCAGCATAGTAAGCAATAGATTTTTATAGAAAAAACATATATATCTGACAGGAATATTAAGAAAGCAACTGTGGTTATATCTATACCTCTAGAATGACGTCCATAAAACATCTCAGGGAGCTTTACTCCCTCTACTTCATCCTCTCTGTCTGTCTTGGATAGTTTTGCCATTGAAGAATCAACCCTTCTTCCTCTCTGAATTTTAGTATATATTATAAGTAGTCTTTTCATTTGTGTCTTTGTAAAATAGAATATCTTTTTGCATACTGAAAAAAATTTGTTCTCATTGTTTTGCTATGTGATTCAAGCTTATTTTCTATAAGCTTAAAATATACGCATTTTTAGAGCAATTGCCTTACATAAGCTTATATAACCCATAAGTCACAAAATAAGACGAAAATTTTGATCTTTGATTATTAAGCCAAAAAAAGTGACGTTATAAGCCATAAGCCCAAAACAAAATAAGCCATAAGCCGGCTATATAAAAAAAGGTATTTAACACTGCTTATTTTTTTCTACTCAACTTATTTCAAAGGTGCTTATTCACTGATTCTTTCTGAACAAAACAACCAAATCTCGAAACTAAATTACACAAAACCACAAAGAAAAATACCTTTTTCCTCCATCTTCGAGATATGTCGCTTGCAGCTTGTTCCTCCATCCTGTCGACATACAAAACCCAAGCCCTAGTATCAAAATTAAACAAAACTAAGGAGATTCAGATAAATTGATTGAGATAATATAAAAAGCAAAGAGAAAAACACGAAAATCAATTAAACATAATAGTTACAAATTACAACCCGACCCGTTTTGATACTCACTCTTATTATTTGTTTAGGGTTTATGTGATTGGTGAAGGTTACCAGCTTATGGAAAAAATGAATGGCTTTAGAATTTAGCAGAAGCTTGATGAATAGGGGAGCAGATAAGAACTTGGAAGGTGTTATAACACCATTGTGCACCAGATCAAAGGTTTTGGGCTGGACACAACGCATGGGCTGGGTTAACATAATTGGGTTAGACGATCAATAGTTGTTTACGTGAACAGTAAACAACATCTCTAATGATTATATATATAATATATGATTAGCCGTGAGCTAATCCTGAGTATCTTTCGATTGAATCCATACTCGATCATTAGGTTGGTAATTTAACTAAAACTTAGTAACCATGATGACTGTGTTGCCTTTTGCCTTATGTAAACAAAAGTAATAAATTGATAATTTAACTAATGATTTATTGAAATGATAAATAAAAGACAAACTACAGGAGTATAAATAAGGTTCGCTTAGCTTGAAGGCTAAACTAGGTCAACTAATGGGTTGGGCCTTTATTACTGACTCTAACATCCCCCCTCAAGCTGGAGCATACATGCTCAGCTTGTTACAGATATAAAACCCAAAAACGATTAAAACCCAAAAAATGATAAATAAAAATCTTCCACGAAGCAATGATCCACATCTTCAACGAACGCCAAACTAATCGATCTCGCAATGAATCGAACTAAAATACGAAGCAACCGAATGGTCTCAACTAACACACAAATCCAGAAAGACCAAAGCAACCACCAGGTCTCAACTAACAAGAAGTTCCAAAAGACGAAGCAATCTGTCTTGAAAGGTCTCAAATAACCAAAAAATCTTAAAAAACGAAGCAACCTGAACTGAAGTCTCAGCTAACCAAAAATCCTAAAAGGACGAAGCAACCTGTAGCGCATGTCTCAACTAACCAAAAACTCAAAAAAAAACTAAATCATTAACAAAATGTATCAAATTACTTAAGAGATATAAAACCTCAAAGGGTATATATTATTATAATTGTGATTTGTACATTAGATTGTATGTGTATTTATACTAATGTCATAGCTTAGAGATTAAGCAACTAACACATAACCTAATGCGTACGGCCCATCTATACAATTGGACCGGCCCATCTAATGTAGTTTAGTCTAACACGCCCCCACAAGCTAAGGACAGGCAACAACCTGCAGCTTGGATCTTAGAAAGAGGAATCGAGGAGTTGGTAATGGCTTTGTAAAGATA
>BQNB010048425.1:0-42574 GCA_026074375.1 Tanacetum coccineum
TCATGGATCTCATAAATCTTGTGTGTAAACCATACTTGGATAAATTTCTGATAGTGTTCATCGATGATATTCTCATCTACTCTCGTAACAAAGAAGAGCACGCAAATCATCTGAGAATAATCCTAGAATTACTCAAGAAAGAGAAGTTGTATGACAAGTTCTACAAGTGTGATTTCTGGATTCATATCGTGCAATTTCTTGGACACTTAATTGATAGGCAAGGACTTCATGTTGACCCCGCCAAGATTGAAGCAATTAAGAATTGGACATCTCCTATTACACCCATAGAAATACGTCAGATCTTAGGACTCGTCGGTTATTATCGGAGATTTATCAAAGATTTCTCGAAGATTGCAAAGTCATTGACGGAATTAACCCAGAAAAATAAGAAGTATATGATTGTAGTTATACTATACTATATTAATACACAAAAGTATATGAAATAAATTCCCAAGTTGCCCTTGAAAATATTTCACACACAAATATATAATAATACGATACGTATGTTTTCCGATAAGTACTTTACCGAGTCCTTTCCCGAACGATTCGAGAAATTGAAACCACATTCTTGTTTGGACAATGATTTGAATAAAAACAAAGATTAATTTGATTATCTATAGCTACTAATTAAAAGCAACAATTAAAATAAACAAACAAAATCAATTAATGCACTAAAACAATTAACGGGAACAAATAAAACGCGACAAATAAGCAACTATACTAAATTTAACTCCTAAAAATGCAAATAAAATTTCTAAACCTAAATTAAGATAAATTAAATTTTAGAAAAAGGAAAATTATTTTTTTATGATTATTTTTGAATTTATTATGAATTAAAAACTAATTAAATCTATTTAAATCCTAGAAAATAGCAAATTAATCCCTAAATTATGACCAATCATCCAACCTACCTCGTAAAATTCTCAAAGCTCAAACGAAAGCACTCAAGAAGAAAAACCGCAAGGCTAAAACCTTACAAGGGAATGGACAAATCATTTAAAATACGTCCTGATAGAACCCGATGTATCAAGAATCAAAGTTGGTTACCACTCTTTGGTAATCTGAGAGACTTGATCATGCATGAGTCCCATAAATTGAAGTATTTCATTCACCCAGGTTCTGACAAAATATATTAGGATCTAAAGAAACTCTATTGGTGGCCTAACATGAAGGCAATCATCGTTGAATATGTTGGCAAATGTTTAACATGCTCTAGAGTTAAAGCAGAATGTCAGAAGCCATCCGGCTTACTGGTTCCACCAGAGATTCCTATGTGGAAGTAGGAGCGAATAACAATGAATTTCATCACAAAACTACCCAAAACCTCAAACGGACATGACACAATCTGGGTCATTGTCGATCGCCTTGCCAAATACGCACATTTCATCCCTACTTGAGAGACAGATAGTATGGAAACCCTTACAAGGTTATACATAAAGGAAATAGTTTCCTGGCATAGAGTACCAATATCTATCATCTTGGATCATGACAGTCATTTCACGTCCAGATTCTAGCAATCATTACAAAGTGCTTTAGGTACTCAATTAGACATGAGTATGGCATATCATCCCGAAACTAATGGGCAAAGTGAAAGAACCATCCAAACACTCGAAGACATGCTTCGAGCCTGTGTTATAGATATAACACCCCATGTTTTAGGGTCATATACGACGTCAATAAATTCACAAGTTATTTTTAGTATTGTACGCATTTGCTTTTAATCGTAAAAGTTAAGCTAAATCGCGTAAGCTAAAAATTATCGTTCAATGTAAACGGGCATCAAACGATTAAATATCTACATCAAGAAAGTGTTATGTAATTATTTTGAGGATAATTATTAACTTTGTTCATTTTATTTTTATTAGTTACGTAAAGTGGTTACGTTTCGCGATAAAATGCGTTTAGGCATACCCGGAAGTACCAAAACCTATCTACGCTTCAACAAATACCCACGATTATATCCAATACTCAAAATTTATCAAATACCATCTTACATATGCCCATGTGGGCCAATTGAAGAGACGAAACCAAGAAATATCAAGGGTGACACTCAACTCCCGAAATATCAAGATATTTCCCCACCTTAAGACCTATTTTTTTGCCCCTTGTGCTTTCCTAAGCTCCACCTCTCTTTTTATCACTAAATCTTGGACTTGGTGATTGATAAATATCTCTTTCACTATATATATATATCACTACCATACACTCTCACTCTCATAAACATTAACCAAAAAATCAAACTATCTCTCTTTCTCCATCCCAAAACCCACGCTCAATTAGGCCAACCCCAAACTAAATCATACCTTGATTGTATACGACCATCCAAGCTCTCATACACTCATATGTTAAGTTTACCTCAAGGTGATTTGAAGTGTTGGATAATCATTTTCAAGTGTTAAAGAAAGAAAGAAAGATTAGGGTTTCTAAACCTAATCTAGGGTTTCATTCTTGCAAGCTTGTGTTTAAAGTCTAAACAAGGGTTTAGGACTTATTTCTTATCATCATACATCACTATAAGGTTAGCTATAAACCTTTATGTCTTCACTTTTATCATTTTTATGTGTTTACATGTTTATATAGTTAAATCACCATTTAGGGTTTCTTTAATAAGTTTTGATTAAAAGTGAGATTAGAACACTTGTTATCTTGAACACTTGGGAAAAATATGAACTAATGGACCTAATATATGTAAGACATAAGATATTAAGGGTTCTAATGGATTTGTAACAAAGTGGTAAAGCTAAAAAGTTCTAAAAACAAGTTTTAAACACTTTTTGAGAAATTTATCTTAGGGGGCTGTTTGTATTCGAAAAATTACATATGTATTTTATACTTTTATAAAATACTACATGTCACAAGGATCGAGGGGTCATAAAGAACTCGAAAAACCGATTAATAACGAAGAAGATACGCTATTTACAAGTTTACGATAGTTAATACTTTTATAAAACTATTTTTATAAAAGTTACTATTCATGGCAGAAACTTATACTTTGTAAAACATAAATAATATGATAAAACTTTTAATTTCGAGATCGTGCTCGAAAGAATCGCTAAAAACGGAGCTATAACAACGAATAACAAAACGTACATTTAGCAATGTTTAACGCTAATTAAAAACGTAAAACGATTTAGTAAAGCAGTTGAGTGAACAGTAAAATCACTATTCACTATCAGAAATCATGAAACCTAAAAATATATTTTAATTAATATGATCACTCTCTTACTACGAAAGCGTGTTCATAAGAAAACGCGAGAAACGGACTAAAAACGACGAAGTTATGTCATTTTTGCTACAAAGGCGTAATTATAAACGTTTTTACCTTATAAATATGATTTCGCTAAAACGATTAGATGGTGATATAGCTATATAGATATATATGTGTTATAGTTACCAAAGTGCTATATTACTAGGGAATTTCATAAAGAGAGCCTCTATCTTCGATGGGCGTTATTGACAGTTGTTGGATTTACGATAAAGTAATCCAAAGGCTCCTCTCGACGTCAGGTCAAGACCATCGTTTAATTAAGGATAGCCCGAAACGATAGTATTGATGATTAACTAAAATAGGATTATATATGGTAGTTGTTAGACTACATATTCGAGTACTCATACGACCTATATTGGATCGGTTGCATCCGCGATAATTCGGAATCACGCAATTTGCGTTGATATAACTTGAATATTAAGCTCACATCGAGGAGAGTTCATAACCCCCCGTTTACATGATTTAGTTCTTGATAAGTTTTGGGGTGATCACAGCTTGATGGATAAATAATCATTTACTTGGTTGATTACAAATTGATTTATGCCACATTCTTAAAAGACTCCTTTACCTTGTCATCGATTGAGATACAATACTTGTTACTTTTTGGACGAAAAACACATGCTTGAACTTTTACTCCAATAATTACGGATTAGCTTTAGGTTTCATGAACGGTAAAATCACTTGGAGGGTGAGCGCGAATGTTATAAAATAGATCCTATGGGGAATGACACCACACCCTTCGGATGATTAGCTCTCACTAGTTTCGAGATCGAATAACGAATGTGTAAACCATGTGCGATATGAATGGATTGGTGTCTACATGACCAAAAAACAAAACTAAAAAAAAATATACAAATGAACATTTACCGTGCCTTAATAAAGTGGCATACTGACACGATCTAGGTCAGCAGTTTCATCACATGAACTTAGAGTAATTCGAAATCATTTCTCTTACATGCTTGAAACAAAATGGGATATTGTGCTCATAATAATACACTTGAAAACATTTTTGGATATTGTTTCATTATAATTGCTACTTAAAATATTTTTGGAGATATCGTGTTCCTTATAAAATTTCTACTTGCAAACAATTTAAGAAAATTAATTGTGGTTCATTATAATATACTACTTGAACATTTTGGGATACGTGTTCATTACATATATATACTTGAAACATTTGGGATTTTTATAAGTAAACCTAAATATGTAGATTATAGACGTTGCAAGTTCTTGTATGGCGAAACTGTAACACAGTAAACCATATATATATAGTTTTTTGGGATTACATTCATACTTACAAAAACCCTATGAACTCACACAACTTTAAATGTGACACACTTTTAAGCATATTTTTCTCAGGTTGAATTAGATGGTAGTACATACTGAAGTGCATGGATCCAAATTTACCAGATTTCATTTCAACCGACTCAGTTAGAGGTCGATCTCTACCTCTCCTGACTTGTGCAATGGGATCATGAAGTAACGCTCCCAGAAATACATTCCGCTGCGACCCAATTTGGGTGTGTTACAGAAGTAGTAATCAGAGCCAAGGTTATATGAGAACTATTATCATATTATAAGTAGAATTTTTTAACTCATTAATTACATCTTTTTAATTTATATAAATTTTATTAGAAGAAAAAAAAAAATTATCACTTTATTTGAAAAATAATTTATTATTTTAATTAATTAATAAAATTTAAATATATAATTAAAAAATTTATATTTATGAAATTACTTTCTTTATTTATAAATTAAATAATTATTTATAAGTTAAAAAAAATTAAATATATCAAATATTATATATAGTATATTAATTATTATTAGTAATTCTAAAAATTTTTAAATTATTTAAAATTAATTAAATATAATATACATAGAAAATATTAAGTTTATGATTAGTATAAATTATTTTTTAAAATATTATTTTAATTTATTTTATTCAAACAAAACTAAAATAACAACAACCCACCAAAACAACAACCCCCACACACCCAAAACCACAAAAAAATACAACAACCCACACAGAAAACACCAAAAACACACCCAACCAACAATAAAACCCCTAACAAAACCCACCAATAAAAAAACACAAACAGCAAGACAACAACCAACCCACACACACCACCAAAAAAAAACCCACCCCCCCCAACACCAACCAATAACAAAAACCACACAAAACAACAAAACGCCCGAACAAACAAAAACGTACAAACCCAACACAACAAAACCACAAAAACAACAAACACAACCAACCAACCAAAACCCAAAACCAACCCTTAAATAAACAACACTAAGATCAAAACAAACACCCACGTGCAAAAAACCAAGCCAAAAAACAACACAAAAAAAACAATACAAACAGCAATACCAAAACACCTACCCCCGCAAACCCCGAAAGAAATAACACCAAGAAAAATACCAACTCAAAAAAAAACCCCCACAACCCCAACTCACAAACCAAAACCAAACCAACACACCAAAAAAACCCCAAACGCCCAAGCAAAACCCCAACAACGAATCAAAACAACAAACACAAAACAAACAACCAACCCCACCCTACTGACCCAACACAAACACACAAGACCCCCCAGCGACGACATAGTGCCCCAAAAACAAGAGAAAAACCAAACCCACCCACCCACACCCCACCAACAACCACCACCAAAACAACCAACCAAAAACTAACCAACATACACACAACAGCCAAACCCCAAACAAAAAACCCACATTTGAATAAACGCCCACAAACCAAAACAACCACAAACAACATCCAAACGAAACCACCAAAATTACATACCAAAAAAAACGCACTAAAACAGCCACACCCCCGACACAAAAACACACAAAAAACAAAACCAAACAAAAACAACCCACAAAAACCACCAACCCCAAACCACACACAAACAAAACTAAAAAAACAAACCCCAACAAAAAAACCTCAGAACCACAACCAACCCACAGAAACACACTCATAGCTCCAACATCACAAACACACGCCCAGAAAAACACGACAAAAGACAACAAAAAAAACCACCAAACACACAAACACTCCAAATACCCAACCAACGCCATCCCAACCCACATCCAAAACACTGCCACCAACGACACAAACAAACACACCACAAACCAACCCTAATACCAAAAGACACACCCTCCCAACACTAACGAAACATCCCCCAACCCTAACGCCAAACGAATAAAACAAAACCACCCCCCACCCAAGAAAAAAACCACAAAAAATCACCCCACACCAAAAAACCAACTACCCCCCAAAACCCAAAGAAAAACCCCCAAAAAAAAACACCCAAAAACACCCAAACAAAAACCAACAAACACCCACTCCAAAAACCAACCCAAAACACCAAAAAAAAACACACCAATATCCCAACATAACCAGCCCACCTCAAAACCCCCCACTATCAAAAAAACCCCCATACAAACATAACCAACCACTCAACACACAGACACCCCTCACTACAAAAACCCGAAACAAACACCACAAAAGGAACAAAACACAACACAACCACCATCCAAAAACCCCACACCCCACAAAACCTCACCCCAAACCACCAATCTAACCACCCAACAAAATAAAAAAAATAACAACCCCCAACAACAAATCAAAAAACACACACCCAAACACATAAACCCCCACCCCAAACTAAACCAAACAAAAAACCTACTACCAAACAACAAACCAACTAATGCCAACAAAACACACCAAAAACAACTAACAAAAAACCACAGAAACCAAACACACAAAAAACCACATAACACCCAAAAAACCACACCCAGACAACAACACAACATACACCAACCACAGACCCGACCAAAAACCCAAAGAAAAGCCCAACCCCAAGCTACCAACTAAAAAACCACCACATAACACAAAAACCAAAACGCACCCCCAACGCGAAAAAAAAAATACACCAAAAAAAAACAACCCAACACAAAACAATCAATACAACCATACAAATACCAAAAAAAACCACAAAACCCAACAGCACACAAAAACCAAAAAACCCGAAAAGACACAACAAACAACCACAAAACCACAAAAAACACCCAATACCACACGCACCGCCAAACCACCCCAAAGATCTCCAGATAAAACAAAAACCCACAATACCCCCACCCACAAGCAACAAAACACCACCTCAAAACAACACCCAACACCAAACAAAAAAAACAAAACAACCCCAAACCACCATCTACACCCACCACCCAATCCAAAAACCACTAACACACCCACAAACCACAAACCCATCCAACCCCCCCAACAATAAATAAAAAAAAAACCACACCACAACACTACCAAAACGAAACCCCTACCACAACAAAAACCACAAAATAAAGATCCACACCACCCAAACACACGCCACGCTCAAAAACAACCAAAGCCAACCAACCGCACCGACCCCCACCAACGCACACAAACAAACACCAACAAAAACAAAAGCATCAACAACCCCAAAAAAACCACTAACCGAAACAAAACAACAAACAACAAACCCTCAACAATAGAGAACCCAATCAACCACACCACTATCACCCAACACCGACACACCAAACCACAAAACACCCTACAATCCCCCACCCAACACCAACACAAAAACTCTCGCCAACCAGACCCAACCCCCCACACACCCAACAACCACCACCACCAAACCCATGCCACAACAAACAACCCCCTCTACACAAAACAAACAACAAAAGCCCCACAAACAACACAACACACAAAAAACCAAACAAAAAAACCGATATATACCAAACCAAAACCATCCATAAAGCAACAAAACACAAACTCACCCCCCCCCCCAAAAAAAAAACACAACAAAACCACCCCAACAAAAAAAAACTCCTTATCCAAAACCCCCTGATACAGACATAACACATACCACGATGAACCATCAAACCAAAACCCACCCCACCCCAAACCCCCTAACCCCGCTATACCCACAATACCCCACGCTTTTATCCGAGACCTCCAACCCCTAACATATATGAGTGTCCAAACGTTTTGTCCAACTAGAAGCAATACATGATTTATATACAATATCGTAAGAAAACCACCACTAGAACCGTTGTATATGAACATGTAAGGTGGGAACAGCCCCCGCACTCCACCCAGAACCATGCATAATGTTCCAGCAAATATGATAACTATGAGACGTATCGCAGCACCCAAACAATACCGTAAAACTAACGACGAGGTCACTGATAATAATTTAGGTTCTAGATGTCTACCAATTCAATGACGCATCTCAAACAACTTCATGTTTTGATGAGGTTGCGATATGAGCCATGACAAGCATATGATATCACAACTCGAGTACATGCACTACATCACGTCGAGTGATGGTTAATGACACTGTGTAGGGCTTTAATGTGTAAATAATTATGTGTAATTAGAGTGGTAAAACCACTATATGAACATATACTGTCAGCTAATGTGCAACATACTACATGCTTACTTGGTGGAACGTGACTAGTATATATATATATATAAACTACCCTATCTAATGTGGCATACTACTACATTATTTATAATAGCGGCTTATTTATTAGTAAATATAGAACATTTCTTATAGGCACGGTGGTATGTATAAGCTCTAGGCCCTAAACATTAAACTATCGAATATGAATCATACCATCACCCATTTATGTCCATGAGCCGCACATTCATATTGACCATACACACTTCACAACACTCTAATTCTCGTAGCATGACTTTTGGGAAAATAAACAAATTATAACATTTTTGAGGATTTTGAAAGGAATGAGGCACCAAAGAGAGCCACAAGGTCAACACCAAGTACAGAAAATCTTACCATCACAACTGTCACCAATGCCCAACTTCAGGCAATGATTGACCAAGGTGTTACTGCTGCACTGGTAGCACGAGATGCAAACAGAAATGGCGACGACAGCCATACTTCAGAACCGTGTCAAAAGGAAATAGAACACGCTGCTTTTGAACTGCACCTACCGGGATATTCCTAAAGTGCAAACCCTAATAATTTAAGGGAACTAGAGGGAGTTGTCAGGACTCACTCAGTAGTTCGAAAAAGATGGAGTCTGTCTTCCAGTATAAGCAACTGCACAGTAGCATGCCAAGTCAAATTTACGACTTGTACTCTGCAAGAAAATGCCTTGACATGGTGGAACTCTCACATTAAGACTACTACTCCGGAAGTTGCCCATGCAATGCCATGGAAAACGTTGAAGAAGATGATGACAGACAAGTACTGCCCGAGGGGTGAAATTAAGAAGAGATTGAGTTGAAATGTGGAATCTGAAGGTGAAGGAAACCGATGTGGTATCCTATAACCAACGTTTCCAAGAACTGCACTAATGTGCGAGATCGGATGGTTTCCGGAAGGATCGACAAGGTTGGAAAAAATGTACGGTGGCTTGCGCCAATATCCCAGGCATGTGAGATGGCAAACTAAGCCGAAGACTAAGCATATGCCATTGAGTTTATTGCCCACCGAACTAATGGAAAAAAAAATCAGCACATTAGCTGAAAAGACAAGCTGAGCACAAGAGGAAAACTTAATAACCACAACCAAGCTAACAACAATTCCCAAGAGGCAGAAGTGGGTTCAAGCTTATGCCGAGGCGCTGGGGCTTGGGAAAGAAAGAGTATAGCATGAAAGTCTACAACTATGCAACAAAGACAAATTTCCTCAAATGGGCCCATGCACTGTAAAATGTGCAACTGCAAGAGGTCGGGTTCATCTTACCAGAGCGACTGTTGGAGTTACCCTGCTACTAACCATCAGAAAGAACTCCTCACTTTTAGCTATGAATGTTGGGAAATCAAGGGCACTATAGGAGTGATTACCCAAAGTTAAAGAATGGAAACCAAGCTAGAGGTACTAAAACACGTAGAAGGGTGCTTGCCTTAGTAGGAGGAGAAACCAATCAAGACCTTGACGACAAGGAAGATAATACCAATGCTTAGACTTCATTTCTTTAAGAATTCTTGTTGTACTTTCGCTTAAATTTCTATTGTACCGAATGATTATCCAAAATTAATCAATCATTAATGTATCGCAAAAAATTTGTCTAACTTTTACATGAACTTTCTATATTGCAATCACATTAAAACATTTATTTTGCGAAAAAGAGCATTACATCTTAGTCCTCCTCAAATATACATAATTTGATCACCTATGTATAATTTAGGAAGGACCATGCCATGCTGAGAGTAGTCACCTTAAAACTCTTTGTCAGGAAACAATTTTCTACTTATATCAAGTTTTGAGTGCGTATTCATAAAATGTATGTATCCTGAGGAACCAAACTAATAATCATAATAACTAAGTGAACTCTTACACCATCTTACTATAAAGTCGACATCAATATTTATACCAAATCCTAAGTCAAGAAGCTGAGACACATCCCTAGTCGCTCTAGGACAATTCGCTATCAAACTTGCCGCCAAAAGAATTACGTTGATGTAAGAATCTGAAGTCAGTAGACCTTTTCAAGATTTAACAACCTGTCTATGCTTAAGGTAGCGCCTTTGAAAGGCGAGGTACGCTAGGAAAACTGGGAAAGAAAACCTTAAGATAGGTATGAACCTTTCAAGGTGTTGGAACAAAGTTGAATCCGTTGCTTACAAAATTAAGCACGCAAGAGCAGAAGCAGGATTACAATATTTTTCTGTATCCAAATTGAAGAAGTATTATCAACCGATGGATTCAAGAAGTCGTTCCGTAGGAATGACTCCAAGTGGATTGAAACCCTCCATTTTTTTCGAGAAACCTATAGAGATCATGGACTAAGAAGTCAAACAATTGAGGCAAATCTGTAACCCAATTGCCAAGGTTCGATGGAACTCTAGGCAAGGCCCTGAGTTACATGGGATCACGAGGATCAATTTCAAAAGAAATATCCACACCTCTTCACAAAAACAGTACTGTCGTCAAGTGCCACATCTTAAGCCTTAAGGACAAGGCTCATTTAACGGGGGAGACTATAACACCCCGTGTTTTAGGGTCATATCCACGTCAATAAATTCACAAGTTCTTTTTATATTGGAGTAAACCATTTGCTTTTAATCGTAAAACTTAAGCAAAATCGTGTAAGCTAAAAATTATCGTTCAATGTAAACGGACATCAAACGATTAAATGTCAACATCAAGCAGATTAGTTCTAATTAATTAATTTGAGGAAAATTATTAACTTTTGTGTCATTTATTTTTATTAGTTACGTAAAGTGGTTACGTTTCGCGATAAAATGCGTTTAGGCATACCCGGAAGTACCAAAACCTATCTACGCTTCAACAAATACCCACGATTATACCCAATACTCAAAATTTATCAAATACCATCTTACATATGCCCATGTGGCCAGATTTGAGGAGATAGAACCAAGAAATATCAAGGGTGATGACTAACTCCCTAAATATCAAGATATTTCCTCACCTTAGCTTCCTTGTGCTTTCCTAAGCTCCACCTCTCTTCTTATCACTAATTCTTGGACTTGGTGATTGATAAATTTCCTCTTACACTATAATAGATATCACTAGCAACACTCTAATCCCTGCCAGCCACACAACACTCCAAACCAATCACACTCACTACCACTCATAACCAATCCTCCCAAACACACCCACCCCATGCTCACCGGAGATATGCAAATATGTTCTGAGCTCTCTCTACTGTTCTAGACTCACCTTAGGCACACTCTCTATACATCTCCCATACAACAATCACTCTATCTCTCTAGACACACACACAGTGAGCTCACATGATCACTTACACATCTCTATCCTCTACTATCACACTTATAACGCACACACACAATGGAAAGTTGTTGGATCCTCTCTATCTCAGTCGAGAGCACACTATATGTTAAATCCTCTCTCTATGTCAGTATATCAATAGATGAGGAGCGAGCGCTGCGCTCACTCGTGCGGTGGCAGGGGAGGATTTAGGTGCGCGAGAGCACGTGCACATATTGTTGAGGAGTTCAAGGGTTGTACACACACACACGTCTATCGAACTATGGACGATAGCTGTATAAAAAAATAGAGAAGCGATATATAAGCAGAGAGAGTGCTAGACTATATTGATGGTGGTTTGTGAGAGCGAGAGCCTACATTATAGAGAGAGTATAGCCGAGACGTTTGGAGGAGAGTCTAGCTCGTATAGATATGGGGGCTAGGGAGAGAGGTCTATATAATTTATAGCACACACCACACAGTTATATTGGGTTATTGTTATATGGTTTTTTTTTTAGAGGAGGGGGAGGGAGAGAGTAGGAGTGAGTGTGTAGATAAACATAAATGGCTAGAGTACTGATAGACTGAGAGTATTTGTGGTGGTTATTTGGGGTTTATGAGAGAGAGTGACGAAGAGAAGAGCGAGGGGTACTCTATATCGCAGTGTGATGTTTTTTTATTTGGGTTTGGATGTTTGAGTAGATGTTTTATGTCATTTTGTTTGGGTAGTATGGGGGTACACACACGGCGTGTATCTATACCACGAATTGAGATCGTCGTGAGTAGGGAGAGAGATCTGTGCGAGAAGGTTAATGGTTGTTTTTTGTGCGTGCTGAGAGTGGAGGAAATGTGATAGTATGTGTGATGTAGGTGTGTGAGAGGAAGAGTGTGTGTTTTATTTTGTAGCTAGTGCGAGCGGTTGAGCGTGAGTGGGCGTTGGTTTTTTTTGTTTTTGTTTTTCAGTTGGTGATGTTGTAGTTGAGAGTATCATTTGTCTATGAGGTATGGTGATTGGGTTAAATATATTAGTTGAGGGGGAGGGGTATGGAGTTGGGGGAGATTGGTTTTATGAGAAGTAAGAACAGAATTTGAATTGTAATTTGATATTTAATATAATTTTATAGTGATATGATTTATTTTTAAGTTTTTGTTGGTGGGTGGTGATAGAGGAGTATATTTAGATTTTTTTTAATTTTATATTTTTTAATTGGTGGAGGGGGGAGTTTTAGTTGGTGTTTAGTGGTAAATTTTTGTTAGAATTTTTTTAGTGGTTGGCGTGTTGTAGTGTGTGTGTGTTTGGAGGTGTAGATGTTAATTGATGTGTAGATGGGAAGTTGGTAAGAGGAGTTTAGTTGGTATGGGTGGTATTGTTAAGTTAGTAAATACTCTTAATAAGGGAATTAAGATTAATGTTATATGCACATCTTTTATTGATGAGAAACTAAAGATTATTTAGGTAGTTTCTCTTAGACAACAGACTCGATACTCATACAACCTATATTGATTAGGTTGCATTCGTCAATTATCGGACGCATTTTGCGTGATATACTTGAGATATTAGCTCACTCGAGTAGTTCATAACTCACAGTTTTACATGATTTGTTTTTATAAATTTTTGGGGTGAGAACATGCTTGATATATAATAGATATTACTTGGTTGATTACAAATTGATTTATGCACTTCTTTACTTGTCATGCGATGAATACAATAAACTGGTTTACTTTTTGGACAATAAACACGATACTTTGACTTTTACTCGAATAATTACGATTAGCTTAGTTTCATGAACTGTCTAAATCCTTGGAGAGGGTTAGACGCGAATGTATAAAATAGACTCTATTGGGATTGACAACCCCGTTTGGGTGATTAAGCTCACTACTATTGAGATCGAACTACGAACGTGATACCTATGTCGATATGAATGGATTGGTGTCTACATGACACAACTATACACTAATAACATATTACCCGTTGCCTTGAATAAAAGTGGCATACTTACAAGTCTACGTCGCAGTTTCCATGAACTATAGAGTAATACGTAATCATTTCTCTTACACATACTTGAAACTAATTGGGATATTGTGCTCATTATCAGTATCTACTTAGAAACATTTTTTGATATTTGTTCATTATAATAACTACTTGAAACATTTTTGGAATATCGTGTACATTATAATATCTACTGAAACATTTTGGATATTGTGGATCTATTAAAAATCTACTCTGAAGCTTTGAAACATTTCGGGATATCGTGTTTCATTACAATATAATACTTGCAACAATATGGGATTTTAAATAAGTAAAACCGATATAATTAGGTGTTTAGATAGCGTTCAACGTCTTTATGGGGCGAAACTTGTAACACAATAAATCTATATATATAGTATATTGGGATTACATTCATTACTTACAAAAACCATGAACTCACCCAACTAATTGTTGACACTTTTAAGCATATTTTTCACAGGAGAAATAAAGATGTATGACATACTTGATGTATCATTGGAGTCCAAATTTACCAGATTTCTTTTCAAACGACTCAGTTAGAGGTCGTATCTCTCTCTCTGACTTGTGCAAATGGGATCATGAAGTAAACGCTCCCTCCGGAAATACATTTTTATTTTTCCCCCCGCTGCGACCCAATTTTGGGGGTGTTTATAGATGGTAATCAGAGCCAAGGTTAAGGAACTAGTTAAATTTTACTAAACTATAAACCACTTTATAAATGATCACATTTTCAAAAGATTATTTACTAGACATACATCCACGTATTTGTTGCAATAGTATGGTCATATAATGCTTACATGGATATTCTATACATGTTCATAGGATAGACAGAACACTAGAACCATTGTGAATACACTATGAGGGTAGTCACCATATCCTTACGACCTTATGCATAATGTGTCATGCATATGATAATTATGTGAAGTTAGATCTGAACATAAAATCGATATAATCCAACGTCATAAGTGAGGGAGTGGTAAAAATTATTAATTAGTCGAGATGTATACCATATTCATGACTGCATCTCAAGACATTCTTGTTTGATGAGTTGCCGAGATGGATGCCAAGACAAGATTGTTACACCACTCGAGGTACTTGATAAAATCCCTCGAGGAAGGTTCGTACTCGTGAGGCTTTATGTTGAAATAAATTATTGTAATTATAGTGGTAAAACCACTATAAAAATATTTTTGTCTGTTCTGTGCAACACACTACTTGCTTACATGTGGAACGTGACTTAGGTAATAAATATATATAAATATACTTACCCCTATCATGTACATACCCTACAATTATTTATATAAGGATTCTTTTATATAAAAACTAAGAATATATCTTCTAGGCAAGGTGTATTATAAGCTCTGTACGTCCCTAAACATTAAGCCTATCGAATATGAGTATCTTACATCACCCATTTATGCTGCCATGACGCAACATTCATATTGACCATTACATCACTTTCACAACACACTAGTTTCGTAGCATGACCTTTTCGGTGAAATAAACAAATTTTTACATTTTTGGGATTTGAAGGAACTTGCACCAAAGAGAGCACAAAGTCAACACCATGTACGAAACTCATACCATCAAAACTGTCACCAATTCCCAACTTCAGCAAGTGTGAATGACCAAGTGTTACCCTGCTTGCACTGGTAGCACAGATGCAAACAGAAATGGCGGATGAACAGCCATACTACAGGAACGTGTTGTCAAAATGAATGAACACGCTGCATGAGAATGCACCTACCCTGGGATTTCCTAAAGATGCAAACCCTTAAAATATAAGGGGAACTGAGGGAGTTGTCAGACTCACACCGTAGTTCAAAAATGATGGGCCGTTTCTGGTTCTTTCAGTAATAAGCAACTGCACAGTAGCATGCCAAGTCAAATTTACACATGGACTACTGCAAGAAAATGCCTTTGACGTGGTGGAACTCTCACAATCAACTGACTCACTCCTGAAGTTGCCCATGGCAATGTACCATGGCAAACGTTAAAGAGAAGATGAGGACAGACAAGTACTGCCCGAGGGGTGAAATTAAGAAGATTGAGTATGAAATGTGGAATCTGAAGGTGAAGGGTACCGATGTGGTAACCTATAACCAACGTTTCCAAGAACTAGCACTAATGTGCGATCGGATGTTTCCGGAAAAGTCGGACAAGGTTGAGAAATCTATTCATGGCGTGCCCACATGAAACCATAGCATGTGATGGGCAACTAAGCCGAAGACTAAGCATAGGATGCCATTGAGTTCGCCCACCGAACTAAAGGATAAAAACAATCACACATTCCAGCTGAAAGACAAGCTGAGAACAAGAGGAAACTTGATAACAACAACCAAGCTCAACAACAACTTCCCAAGAGGCAGAATGTGGTTCAAGCTTATGCCGCTGGGGCTGGTGAAAGGAAAGAGTATGCTGGAAGTCTACCACTGTGCAACAAGTGCAAGTTTCATCACAATGGCGCATGCACTGTAAAATGTGCAAACTGCAAGAGGCTCGGTCATCTAACCAGAGACTGTTGGAGTTACGCTGCTACTAACAATCAGAGAACCCTCACTTGCTATGAATGTGGGAATCAAGGGCACTATAGGAGTGATTGCCCGAAGTTAAAGAATGGAAACCAAGCTAGAGGTACTAAGAACCACTGGAAGGGTGTGCAATGCCTTAGTAGGAGGAGAAACCAAATCAAGACCTTGACGACAGGAAGATAATACCAGTGTCTTCGGACATTCATATTCTTTAAGAAATATATCTCGTTATGTACCTTCGCTATAAACATTTCTATTGTAACCAGAAATGATTTCAAATTATCTACCAATCTTAATGTATCGCAAAAATTGTTGTCTACTTTACTTTAACTTCTATTTTAAGCAAGTCAAATTATACCATATATATGACGAAAATGAGCAGTGCATTGTTAGTCCTCAATATACATAATTTGATTCACATATGTATAATTTAGGAAGACCAATGCAGTGCTGAGAGTAGTCACCTTAAAACTCTTTATCAGGAAACAATTTTCTACTTATATCAAGTTTTGAGTGCGTATTCATAAAATGTATGTATCCTGAGGAACCAAACTAATAATCATAATAACTAAGTGAACTCTTACATCATCTTACTATAAAGTCGACATCATTTTATACCAAATCCTAAGTCAAGAAGCCGAGACACATCCCTAGTCGCTCTAGGACAATTCGCTATCAAACCTTGCCCGCCAAACAGAATTACTTGATTATAGACGGAAGTCAGTTAGAATTTCAAGATTTTACCAACCTGTTGTATTGCTTAAGGTAGCGCCTTAAAATGGAGAGGAACGCTTTATGGCAACGGGGGAAGTAAAACCTTAGATAGTTTGTAACCCTTCAAGGTGTTTAGAACAAGTTGAATCCGGTGCTTACAAAATTAAAAAGCTTCCGCAAGAGCAAGCAGGGTTGTACAATATGATTTCATGAATCCAAATTGAAGCAAGTATTTATCCCGACTGATTCATTAAGTCGTTCCGCACTGGAGAAGGACTCCCATGTGGATGAAAAACTTCAATTATTTCAAAGAAACCGTAGAGTTCCATGGACTAAGAAGTCCAACAGTTGAGGCAAATCCGTAACCCCATTGCCAAGGTTCGATGGAACACTAGCAAGGCCCGATTACATGGGAATCACGTGGATCAATTTCAAAAGAATATCCACACACCTCTTCACAAAAACAGTACGTCGTCAAGTCCTCGAACATCTAAGCTTGTACTTAAGGACAAGCAATCATTAACGGGGAGGAGAGAACTAAACACCCCCGTGCGTTTATGTCATATACTACGTAATAAATCACAAGTTATTTTTAGTATTCGAACGCATTTGCTTTTAATCCGTAAAACTTAGCAAAATAGTGTAAGAGCTAAAAATTATCGATCACATTGTAATCGGAACATCAAGACATAAAATGTCGACATCAAGCAAGTGTTTATGTAATTATTTTATTCTTAGGAGATAATTATTTAACATTGTTCATTTTATATTTTTTATTAGTTACGTAAAGTGTTACCGTTTCGCGATAAAATCTTTTAGCCATACCCGAAATAGACCAAACCCAATCTACGCTTCAACAAAATTACCCACGATTCTACCATAACTACCAAAATTTATCAAATACCATCCTTACATATCCCATGTGTGCCGGATTTGAGGAGATAGAACAAGAAATAATCAAGGGTGATTACTAACTCTTAAATACAAGAATATTTCATCACCTTAGATTCCTTGTGCTTTCCGAAAGACTCCACCTCTTTCTTATCACTAACCTTCTTGGACTTGGTGAATCGAGTATAAAAGGTTTATCTCTTACATATATATATATCCACTAGCCAACACTCCTCACAGTCTCATAACCACTTAACCAAAATCAAAACTATCTCTCTTTCTCTCCATCAAAACCCACAGGCTCAAATAGCCAACCCAAAACAAATCCACTTACCTTTGATTTTATAGAGACCATACAAGCTCTTATACATCATATTCTACGATACCATCAAGGTGAATTTGAAGTGTTTTGGATAATCATTTCAAGTGTTTAAAGAAAGAAAGAAATATTTAAGAGGTTTCTAAACCTAATCTAAGGTTTCATTCTTGCCCGCTTGTGGTTATAAGGAGTCTAAACAAGGTTAAGGACATATTTCTTATAATCATTAAATTCACTATAAGCATAGCTATAAAACCTATTAATGGTCTTCACTTTTTATCATTTTTATGGTTTACACATGTTATATAGTTAAATCACCATGAGGGTTTCTTTAATAAGTGTTTGATTGATAAAACGGGAGAATAGAACACTTGTTTATCTTGAACACTTGGGAAAAATAATGAACTAATGGACCTAATATATGCAAGACATAAGATATTAAGGGTTCTAATAGATTTGTAACAAAGTGGTAAAGCTAGAAAAAGTTTCTAAAACAAAGTATTAAAAACACTTAAGAACACAAGAAATCTTTTGAGAAAATTTATCTTAGGGGGCCTGTTTGTATTGCGAAAAATTACATATGTATTTTATACTTTTATAAAATACTGGCATGTCACAAGATCCCTAAGGGTCATAAAGAAACTCGAAAAAACCGATTAATAACGAAAAGATACGCTAGTACATGTTTACCGATTGTCTCTAATAACTTATTATAAAACTATTTTTTGAAACAACCGAGAAATTTACGACATTGTTTGAAGACCATTTCAATCTTCTTGACATTTAGGGTCTGGTCATGACTTAATTAAGAACGATGCATCTAAATCACGTATTCACGACTCGAACACCTAAAGCCATTAGATGTGCAACTATATATACAATCACCTTTTTAGTTTAGCCCAGAAGAAGCCTGGAAACAGCCAAAAAGGCTAAAACCAGCACCGCAAACAATTAACGAACAACATTACAACGCGGCCCATCAAAAAATAATTAAATTTGTTTTTAGTTATCAGTATATATTATTTTTAAAATTAAAAATATTAAAAAATATTATTCATCATTATTTAATTAGACGCGTTTTGATAACACAGTGAATTCTCGAGCTTAAAATCCAATGAATATTTCGGACGAGCAAAACCGGTTTTCGCCAAATGAATAACAGATATTTTCTTAAATGTTATGAAAAAATATTTCGGAAATATTATCAAGCGAATACCTCATTTTTATCGGAAAAATGATTTAAAAGACAATGGCGCAAGTTCGTGCGTTGCATCATTCGTAAGTCGCACAAACATTAGTGATCACCGAACCAATGATAATATAAAAGTCTATCCCAAAAACATCACTTTTGTCCCTGCAAAATATTTACAAAACAACATCCCCAACAATATATACATATTACATTTATAATAATAAAGTTTTTTATATATATAAAATTTATATGTATTAAAAAGTCCCACTTTCCATTCTTTTATAGAAACAACACAGCACTCTTCAGAACTACTCTCTCTCTCTCTCAAATATCCGGCCACCCTCCGACCACCGGGACAGACCACCACCACGCCGCCGCCGGAAAAGTTTTCCGGCGGGCTTTTCCGGCCAACACCAAAAAGACTCCTTATTTACCGATCTACCCGATCCCCATACTCACTCTCCCCCACTCGCTCCTCCACACCAAAAACCCACCACTGCCACCACCGCGCCACCACCGAGCACCCAATAGCCACCGAACCAAGTCAACACGCCACCTTCACAGCACCATAAAGGTGCGTGAGGTTATAAAAAGAGGTGCGCTTTGTTTCTCTGTTATAATAACACCACCACAAGAGTGTTGGTTTCGGTGGTCAACCACCCACCGACGAACAGGTGTTGGGTTGGGTGGCTCCCAGTGACCGCCAAGGTGCGTACGGAGCTCTGTCTTTATGGGTTTAGAGCACCAAGGGGTGTGTTTGGATTATGACAGCCACAAAGGGCGGGTTTGTTTTGTGGTGAAAACCACCACCAAGGGGTGGTTTGGTTCGGCTATAAAAACAGAACCGGGGGAGGGTGGTAGTGCTCGGGTTCTGTTTGCAGCCGGCGGGGCGCGTTTGGTGGTAACACCACCTGGGGATGCCTTGGCTTGTGTACATAGAAAAGGGTGTGTTTGAGTCGCTGTCCAAACAGCCAAAAAGGCGCGTTTGGTTCGACAGTTAACTACTCACAAGGGGTGTTTGTTTATGTGGTTAAACACCACAAGGGTGCGGCTGGTTTGTGAAGAGAACCCCAAGAAGGGTGTGTTGTTCGGTTAAATATAAGCCCAACCGACACGGGTGCACGCGTATTGGTTGGGCGAGATTAGGTGTACGTTTTGGTTTGTTATAGAACAACCGTGTAGGGTGCTAGGTTGGGGTAAGCCAGCCGCACGGGGTGCGTTTGGTAGGCCTGCCAAACAGCCGGGGGGCGGGGACGAGGGATGTTTGTATAGTTGGCTGTCGAAACAATAGCCGGGGTGTCGGCGGTTAGGCCTCAGGGACAGCCGTAGGTTGGACAGGCTAGCCTTTCGGGAGACAGCCTGACAGTCCGGGGACAGCCGGGATCGATATGGTCGGGACATACCGGACGTGAGGAAAAGGGTTGTTTGGTCGGCTGTCCAAAAACAGAGCCGGGGTGGCGTCGGGTTGTGCGATAACACCGAAATGGGTGGCGTATGGGTTAACAAAAAAAAATATATTAATTGTGTACATTATCACGATTTATTTATATGTTATGAAGACATATATGAAAACTTGGCGCGTCCTTCTAGAAGTAAAATATGATATTAATATTTAAAACGGGGAAAATGATAATAAGATGTCATAAGCAACACTAGATATCATTAAGTGACGATGATACTTGAACTAAAAAAAACGGACATGGCGCGTTTGTATAGTACAACGAAAATTAAGAGCAGAAAATGAAACATGAATTCGGGATTGAGACTATGGAAAAGAAGATTATTTGGTTTCCAAAATATAACCAAATCCTTAACACTTATCACTACGGAACGTTTTAATATAAAACGGGACTTTTAACGTCCCAAAAACGAAAAACTAGTAACAAATCGAAATAATAACCTTTAGGAAGAAGAAAATAGGTTATTTTTAATATATAATAAAAAATGGCAATTTAATAATTAAACGATTTGAGCACTTTTCGAGTTGTCCGTTTCAGCCTTCCGCGAGAAAATAGTACACGAAAGAGTTGTTATCCGACATGACGTTTTACTTGCCGCGAGTCTTTATCAGTTTTTAAAACTTGAAGATATACCGGTCCCGAAAACTAAAGGACAACGTAAAAGTCAACGATATATATAAAATAATATTAATTACATTATGAGTACGATTTGAATGATAAAATAAAGTACGTACATATATTATTTCAATTAATTATTTTAATAGCCAACACAGTTGTTCGGAATTATCTAAAAACAAGAGTCTAAAAAAAGTAACTTTGATAAATATTCGACAAATTATGATTAGACTGAAAATAGTATATAAAACATAAGATACAAGGGTTAAAGTTAAAGACGCGCAAGTGGATTTCTCATCACATGTATACGTAAGTAAAATCATATAAAATAATGTAAGATTTCGTCAGATACGATTGTACAGCATCGTTTATCGTATATTAATACGTGCGTTATAATCAAACGACATAATATAGGTCTTGGTCGAGAGATCGATGTGCAGATTCAGTTGTAATATTAATTGGATTAATTGATCTGGTACTTTAATCAAGTGCGTTTCATAGCCACCGCTTGTCATCAATCTTATTAATGTTTTATAACCCGCGAGGGGAATACATGCTTAGTCCTACAATTCTTATTCTTACTCGGTTTAACTTAAACAATGTGAATTGTTTTTAAGGGATTTTGTGAGTTATATAGCCCCATGTATTTACTGGTTGTTACATATATCTTTTGGGGTGAGAAACTGACTTGTTTACACAATGCATTAATGATAGATTACAATTGGTTTTACATACATATTTGCATAGCTTTGAGCTCGCTACGGAATACATTATTTGAATTCATTTTTGGTCACAATGCATCCTTTACTTTGAAATGATTTGTCTGATTACGATTTGATGGGGGCGCCTGCCGGGGCCAACAATCATTACTGCCGCCGCGGGATTCCTTGGAGAGGGAATACCATGAAGGAGAACATATTATTGTATCACACTCACGCCCGAAGTTGGGTACATACAAGTCTATACGTCAACAGGCGGTCTGAACTGTAAATCACTTGGAGGGTAAGCGCGAAATGTTATGAAATCGATCTATCGGTGTGGACACCTGTTCGTGTGATTAAAGCAAACGCCGGTAACCGAACATTTATAGCGTGCTGTCCACAGCGAATGATATAAATATAGATCATCCGGGATTGACAACCCCCGTACTCGGGATGACGACTATCACTAGAACGAACTTATAAACATGTCGGATTATAACGTTGGGACTATAGGGCCCCCCCGACAAATACATAATTAATACATTATGGGTGACATTAAATTTGTCCCATTGCATTATTTAAAAAATCTTTAATGATAATTTTGTACTTTATGGTGACATAAAATGTCAGCATGAATTTTATAAACTTTTACATGGTACAGAGAATGACATAGAGGATAAATAAATTTGAGTTGAAACTTACCATTCTCATACTTAAACTAATCTATGAATCATACACAGCTCCAACTTTATATGTTGACAGCTTTTTAGCATGTTATCCTCAGGATGAATAGATGCTTGGATTATTTGATGTGCATTGGGAGTCCTATACGATTCAACTTATATTGTGATGCAATTATGGAGATATGTTATATTAAATTCAGATTTTTATAAATCAACAAATGTTTTTTTTTCAAATCGACACCTAAGAGTCTCTCTAGTTGTAACTAAGCGCTGTGTATTATGAAGTAAGCACCCCAATTGGTATTACCGCTGCGTGTTGTGATTTTTGAGGGTGTTACAGATTGGTATCAGAGCACTGGTTATAGAGAACTAGGTTGCATATTTTACCCTAGACTATAACCGTTTTCACAAATATTGCATCACATCAAACATTTTCAAAGTGCATACACGCTACTTGCTTATGTGCTTACATTACGTGCTGCATTAATTGCTTACGTGACATAAACATATATATAATATATAGAATGCTTCATTCCTTCGCGATGATCGTACGCTTATTTTATAATATAGAAGAGTTATTATATAAATACCAATTAATTATATCTTTTTACGACATTGTGAGTTGCACAATCGGTCTCCAATAATACCTCAGACATGTTAAGTTAAACATTGGTGCCCAAGTAACCTCAGACATTGTGAGTTATACAATGGACTATTTTTACTTCTATAGACATTGTGATTGCACTAATGATCTCCATTTCGTTCACAGCACATTGTAAGTAAAAACCAATGGTCTCAGAGGATATATCAATTCTTCATAGCTTTAACTATATTTGTATTAACAAACCGGAGACTGTCATAATTTTGCGTTTTTACTCAAAGATAGAAAAAAATCTTCCACACATCAAGTCTATGCGCCTAAATTACTAACCCTAATAAAACAACGATCTGGCTCTTAGAGAGTAAGAAGCGTACTTTAATCAGAGAATTGATATGATAAAGGCTAGCAATTGCGGTAACAAATTCATAAATCAAAGCCCGTCATCATTACTATGCTCGCTCCATTTTATCACCACAACTCCGTCGTAATGCACCCGAAACCCACCCGAGAACACATAGTGTATGAAGCTAAGTAATGCAATGTCTTGTATAAGCGGTGACTTGTAAATAGGAAGAATGAATATGAATAATCGTCAATACTGATTTGTTTATAGAGATCTTTACTTATTTACTCAAAAACCGGAACTCAATTATTATCTTGAACTCTATTGGAATCTCAGCACTGGCAGTTTTATACTCCCAGCTACTTCCAAAGACGAGTTTTTAAATCACTCGTCCCATAGCTCAGTAGAACACATGCATCGTCATGTCACTATCATCACCTGAAGGTTATGAAGTAACGAGCGTATATGCACGGGAATATTAAGTAGGATGATTTATAATTTATTATTTGAAAGGGATTGGGACGCCTCTTCAGGTTAAATAAACAAAATATAAATCACCGAACCATAAGTTTATCATTTCTTACATAACATAAATTTGGACGCTTCTTTATGCGAATAAGAAATTAATAGAATGAGTGGGCTTAATGGTGATCCGAAATTACAACGAGTATGAACCTGAAATCGATAATCATCCAATCCGATTAAAAGGGTCTAAGACACAATCGTGTCTTACTTACTCACAAAATCTTAAGGCCTCACGTTGAGCTTACCTATCTCATATCCTCAAGTTATTACTTTTGCCATTGCTGAGCAAGTCCATGCAATCTCGAGCGGGAACTGTCTGTGGAGCTAACAGACTGAGTGCAACATCCCATCATCATTTGTTATAGTATTGACGTTATGGTCGCTGCTGTTGGGTCCTGGAGCGGTCCCGACTGATACGACTTTATCCAATAGGTAATGCAACTCTCTTTAAACGAGATAAACACCTACCGACGAAACAGATATTTTTTGACTATTCATTTCGATGCCACTAGTAGGAAGACTTAGGTCCGCATACATCCTAGTACTGTCAAGTACGTTGGAGTACATACATACATAAAGCCACGCTGATGGTAAATCATCGAACATATACAGATAGTGAGAACGTAGACTACGTCCTCGGACTTTTAGAGACTTATGTACCAACATACACACTCAAGCGACTACACTTCACCTTATGTGTGGCCTATTAAGGGTTTGCTTCATAAAGCAACTTATACCAACATAGAACTTGTAATGATATATTTTGAGATACCTATTCTAATGGATTGGATATCCTGGTCAACCTAGCCAAAATTTATGGATATTAAGAAGTGACGAAGCATCAGATATTGCTGAATAAAGTTATCAGCGTCATGTTCAACTAGTTTAGTAAATCTTAAGTCTTTTTCCTAGATCACACTAAGCTATACCACAGAATAATTCTCGGGACGAGCATTCTTTAAGGGGTAAGTACTGTAACATCCGAGAGAATTTTCGAATCTTTTTGAATGACGATTTCAATCTTTTACTTTAGGGTCCAGGCTTGACTTATAAGAACGATCATCTAATCACTATTCACGACCGGACTCTAAAGCCGATTTGATGTTCAATGATATTTCAGACAACTTTTAGTTTTGCCGAGACCTGAGGTAAACGAGAGCCAAAAAGGCTAAAAACAGCAGACCGCAAACATTTAAAAACGAACAACATACAACGCGGGCGCACAAAAATAATTAAATTTTGCTTCTTTTTGTTTTACAGTATTCATTTAATATAAATATAAAAAATAATCATCCAGTTTTAATTAGAAGCGTTTATTGATAACGAGAATACTCACACTTAAATCCATTAGAATATTTCGGACGAGGCAAAACCGGTTCGCAAAATGAATAACCAATATATTTTTATTAAATGTTATAAAATAATTCCCGAAAATCTAAGTATCACAAAGCGATAATACTTATTCTATCTCTATGGAGAGAAAAAAAAATAGATATATCTGTGAAAAGATACAAATGGCATCACATGATATTCCCGTGCGTTGAATCATTCGTATAAGTAGCCGCTCAAATTGATCCCAACCATATATTATAAAAGTTTCCCAAAATTTCACTTTTGGTCCCTGCAAAATATTTACAAAACAAACCCCCAACTATTAAACATATTACATTTTAATATTAAAGTTGTATATATATATAAAATTTATATATTAAAATTTCATTTCCATCTTTTATATAAACACACACACTCTCATACTACTCTCTCTCTCTCTCTCAAATATCCGGCCACCCTCCGACCACCGCGAACCACTCACCCACCCGCCGCCGAAAAGTTTTTTCTCGGCGGGCTTTCCGGCACACCAAAAGACTCCTTATTTACCGATCTACCCGATCCCCATACTCACTCTCCCCCACTCGCTCCTCCACACCACCACAGGCCAATCCAATAAGTTGCCACCAAGCACCCACTCAACCCGCCACCTTCACAGCACATAAGGAGGTCGTGTGGTTATAAAAAAGTTGGTGGCTTATGTTTGCTTTGATAATAACCACCACCATAAGGGGTGTTTGGTTTCGGTGGTAAAACACCACCGACGAAGGGTGTTGGGTTGGGTGGTCAGCCGCCAAGGGTGCGTCGGGTTGTTATGGGTTTAGCACCAAGGGGTGAGTTTTGTGATTATGACAGCCAAAAAGGGCCGAGTTTGTTTGGTGGGTGAAAACCACCACCACGGGGTGTTTTGTTCCTATAAAAACAGCCGGAAGGTGGGGGTGTGCTGTCGGGTTTGGTATTACAGCCGCGGGCTGCGTTTGGATGGTAACGCCACCGGGTGCGGTTTGGCCTGTGATAGCATAGAAAATGGAGTGTTTGAGTCGCTTCCAAACAGCCAAAAAGAGGCGCGTTTGGTTCGGCATTAACTACTCCTAAGGGGTGTTTTGTTCTTATGTGGTTAAAACACCACAAGGGTGTGCGGCTGGTTTAGAAGAGAACCCAAAAGGGTGGAGTTTGTTCGGATATATTAAGCCCACCACAGCGGGTCGTTGGAGTTTGGGCGTAGATTAGGGTGCGTTTTGCGGACTGAATTTAGAACAACCGTGTAGGTGCGTTGGTTGGGGCAGACCGCCGCACGGGTGCGTTTGGTAAGGTAGCCAAACAGCCGCGGGGGTGGGGGGGAGCGAGGGATTTTGTTGGCAGTCGAACAGCCGGGTTGTATCGTGCATAGGCACGGGGACAGCCACGGAGGTTGCCGGCTAAGGCTCGGACAGCCGGGGACAGTACCTGGGACACGGGAGTCTCGAGTAATGGCTCGGACACCGGTGCGAAAAAAGGTTTGTTTTGGTTCGGCTGTCCAAAAACAGTCCGGGGTCGAACGGGTTTGTGGGTGCGTTTGGTTAACACAAAAATATATTAATTGTTTCATTTATATCGATTTATTTATATGTGATGAAACATATTGAAACTTGCGCGGTCTAAGTAAAATATGATATTAATATTTAAAACGGGATTGATAATAATGTATAAGCGCAAAACTCAAGATAAATTTAGACAGAATTGGACTAAAAACGGACTTCTGGCGCGCATAGTCATCTGTAC
The DNA here is from genome assembly GCA_026074375.1 of Tanacetum coccineum. NCBI lineage: Eukaryota > Viridiplantae > Streptophyta > Magnoliopsida > Asterales > Asteraceae > Tanacetum > Tanacetum coccineum. The sequence goes on from BQNB010048425.1 coordinate 27,680, forward strand.
ACAATAATAAGAGCAGAAAATGTAACATGAGATTCGGGATTCGAGATTTGGAAAAGATAGATTTTGGTTTACAAAATATAACAAATTATATTTTGACGGACGTTTTGATATAAAACGGGACTTTTAACTCCCAATATTACGAAAAACTCAACGATAATCGAAATATACACTTTTAGTAGAAAACTAGGTTATTTTTTAATATAAATCTAAAAAATGGCGTTTATTATTACAACGATATGAGGCACTTTCGAGACCGTTTCAGGCCTTCCGGCGAAACACGAAATTTGTTCGGTAATGACGTTTTACTTTTCTGCCGCGAGGGCTTATCAGTTTAAAATACTTGAGATATAGGTTGGAGTACCATAACTCAAAGCTAGTACAACGCAAACGTCAACGATATTTTAATTAAAATTAATACAATATGAGTACAGATTTTGAATGATAAAATTAAGTCGTTAATATAATTAATTCAATTTAATTATTTTAAGAACAATTGTATCTGGTCCTAAAAACGAGAGATCTAAAAATAGTAACATTTCGATAAATATTCGACATAATTATGATTATAGGACGGAAAATAGTATATAATACATAAATAAACTAAGGGTTAAGGTATTCAAGACGCGCAAGTGGAGTTCTCATCACAATGTCTATATGTAATACATGATTAAAAAAATTTATATTTTCGTCGATACGAATGTACCATCGTTGATCGTATTAATACGTTGTAAAAATCAAACGACATAAATTATAGGTCGTGGATCGAGATCATTGCAGATACAGTTGTATAATAATTGTGTATTAATTGAATCGTAGTCTTTAAATCATGTGAGTTTCATACCTTGCTTTTCAATCTTTCGAATGTTTTATAACCCGCGAGGGGATACAATGCTTGTCTACAAATTCTTATCCTTACTGCGTTATCTTATACAATGTGAATGTGTTTAAGGGAAATTTGTGAGTTTATAAGCCCTATCGTTATTTAACTGGTTATACATAATTTTTGGGGTGAGAAACATGCTTGTTTAACAGTATGGCATTTACATGATTGATTACAAATAGGTTTACATAACTTATTTTTGCATAGCTCACTCGCTATGGGATACATTATTTGACTTCATATTGGTCACGAAATGCATACTATATACTTTTGAAATGAATGTCGATTACGCTTTGATTGGCGCCAGCGGGGCCAACAATCATAACTGCCTCGGGATATTCCTGAGGGAATACCCATGATGGAACATATTATTTTGTAATCACTCACTAAACTTAACACTCGTACTCACTCACTTCACTCAGCCCGAGTTGTTACATACAAGTTCTATCGTCCACAGCGTCAGAGACTGTAAATCACTTGAGGTGAGACGCGAAATGTTATGAAATAGATCTCTATTCGGTGTGGAACCCCGTGTTCGGTCGTGATTAAGCTATCGCCGTTAATGAACATTATAGCGTGATGTCCACGCGAATGATATAAAATAGATCTATTCGGATGAGCAAACCCCTGTTCGGGGTGACTACTATCACAGGAACGGAACTTTAAAAAGATTCAAGTCCGGATTACGTTATGTGACTATAGGGAATAGGGCCCCCCGACAAATACATAATAGATACATTTTTGGTGACATTAAATTTGTCATGATTGCATTATTTAATAAATCTTATTGGATAATATTAGGTACTATTTGGTGACATAAAATAGGTCGTAGGCTATTTTATAAACATTATTACATGGTTACTAAAAGTGATGAAACATGGATAAATATATTTGTTGAAACTTACATTCATACCTAAAACTTAATCTAGAACTCACCAACATTAAATGTGACACTTTTATAAAAGCATGTTTTTCTCAGGTGGAATTAGATGCTTGGATTTTTGATGTGCATTGGAGACAATACATTCAAGCGCTTTCTCATTGTTGATCATTTATGGGGACATATGTTATAATTAAATTCTAGATTATTATTAAAATCAACAACATGATTATTTTCAAACAACACTAGAGGTCGTTCTCTTGTATCTAGCGTTTGTGTAATATGCGAAGTACACCCCATTTGGTAATTACCACGCTGTCGTTTGGTTGTGATTGTGGCGTGTTAACAATTTTTATAAAAGTTACTATCTTCATAGATTGGCAGAACATACTTCTAAACTAGTTGTTGTAAAACATAAATAAAATATAATAAACTATTAATATATCGAGATCGTGCTCCGAAAGAACTCGCTAAAAACGGAGCTATAACGAATAAGATACACGTTTCAAGTTTTACGCTAATGAAAACGTAAAAACAAGTTTATAGATGTGATGAACATTAAAAAATCACTATTCACTCAGAATCATGAAAACCTAAAAATTATGATTTTATGATCACATCAAACTACTAAGCGAAGATTAAAATCCGTCTTACTTACATACGTAAGCGAGGCATAAAGAAACGCCAAGAAACACGACTAAAAACGACGAAGATTATAGTCAATTTATTGCTAAAAGGGAGCGCGTAAATTATAAACGTTATTCTACTAATAATAGAATTTCGTCTAAACGAATAGATGGTGAAAACAGCAATAGTAGATATATAGTCTTCAAGATTACACAGAGTGCTATATTACTATGAATTAATCAAAAGAGCCTCTTCGGCAATAGGCGTGTTGACGATTGTTTAGGAATTTCTCTACGAATTAAAGTATCCTACCTTCCTCGTACGTCATGTCATGACCGTCTTAATTATAGAGATAGGCCGATACGATAGTAATATGATAGATAACAAAATAGGATAGTTAAATATGGAAAGTTATAGAACAACAAACTCGAGTACTACATCATAACAACCAATATTGGAATTAGGAGTGCATTCGCAATTAATCTGGATGCAATTTTTGCGTGATATACTAGATATTAGCTCACTCGAAGTTGATATTCCTACAACCCCAAGCGATCTTTACATGACATTTTTATATCTTAATTTGGGGTGAGACATGCTTGATTATAAATAGATTTACTTGGTTGATTACAAATTGATTCTTTATTCACTTCTTTACTATGTCATGCGATGAAGATTTACAGTAAATACATTGGTTTACTTTTTTCTGGAAATTAAACACATACTTGACATTTTACTCGAAGTTAAATTACGGATTAGCTTAGCGGTTTCATGAACTGTAATCACGTTGGAGGGTGAAGCGCGAATGTTATAAAATAGATCTACTTGGGGATTGACAACCCCCGTACGGGTGATTAGCTCTCACTAGTTCGAGATCGAACTAACGAAACGTTATACAAGTCTCCAGATTATGAATGATTAGGTGTCTAACATGACCTAACCAACTATATACTAATGAAATCATTTACGTGCTTGAATAAATGGCAACTTACAAGTCTACACGTCGAGCAGTTTCCATGGAACATACAGTAATCGTAATCATTTCTCCTTACATACTTGAAACTAAATTGGGAGATTGTGCTCATTATAATATCCTTACTGAAACATTTTTGGATATTGTGTTCATTATAAATCTACTTGAAAACATTTTGGGATACTCGTGTATCATTATAATATCCACTTGAAACATTTTGTGGAGATTGTGGGCTCATTAATAATATCTACTTACAAACATTTTGGGATATCATGTTCATTACAATATCTAATATTGAAAGCAAGTTTGGTGATTTTTATACTTAGTAAACCTTATATGTAGTTTAATTATTGCGTTGCAAGTCATGTATGGGGCGCGAAGAACTTGTAACACAATAAAATCTAAAAATAAAGTTATCGGGATCTTACATATCATACTAACAAAAACCTATGAACACACCAACTTTAAAAAAAAACTTTGTTGACAACTTTTAAGCATATTTTTCTCAGGTGAAATAGGAATGTATGACATACATGATGTGCATTGGAGTCCAAATTTTACCAGATTTATTTTCAAATGAACTCAGTTAGAGGTCTTCTCAGGTTCCTGACTTGTGCAATGGGATCATAGAAGAAACCTCCCGAAAATACCTTCCCGGCTGGCAACCCAATTATTGAGGTGTTACAATATATTTTGGAAAAGGATGGGAACAAATAACTTACCTATTAGTAGAATTTTTCTTTTTATTTTTTCTTTTCTACAATAACAGTTACCATGCCAGATTAAGGCAGACCATTTGAGCACTTTAATGGTCGAAAAGGCAGATCAACCCGTTTGTTTGGACCGAAGTATAGAGAATCTCAAGCATTATGGTCGCGAAAATGCAGATCACCTGCATATACGACAACAAGCTTGCAAGCTGCCAAGAGACCGGACCAGAGAATTTATGCCATATAAGATGAAAGCCTTTAGAATTTCAGTTGAGATCGTGTTATGTTCAAATTGTCACCTCGTAAAGGTGTCAACCGACTTCGGAAAACAGGAAAAGCTTAACCCTACCGTAATTGGGACCTTTCAAAAATCCTTGAACGATTGGCCATGGCATATAAACTTGAGCTTCCTGAAGAGCTCAGTAATATCCACAGTACTTTCCACGTTTCTAATCTAAAGAAATGCTTATCTGACGAATACTTTTGTTCCGTCCAATGATGGCATCGTCCGACTCAATGACAAACTCAACTTTGAGTGGAAGAACCAGGGAGAGATCATCTGGATCGAGAATTCACAGCAACTAAAAAACAAATGTCGTAGTTCCTATAAGATAAAGATAAGTATGGCAACTCTAAAAGAGGTACCAGAATTTACTATGGGAACAGCGAAGATCACATTCGTGCCAAGTCTCCACACTGTATCAAACATCACTCTGGCAACCAACTAAATCACGGACAGATTACTTTTAAGAGTGGAGGGAGACAACTATAACAACCCGTATATTTTCCATCAAAGTAAATAATCCATCTATTAATATATATAAGACTACCTAGTCTTTATAGGGAAATTTTTGCTTTATCTCATTATGCAACGTAACTTGCACTCTCTAAAGTAAAAAAAACAAAAACGAGCTCACGCAACTACCTAATGTCAATTTCTATCTAATGTTTATATCATGTAAACATCATTTCAAGTACCAATTTTAACCATATACATTACCGCATTTCACGAACCTTTCAAAACTTATTTCAAAAAACATTAACCGTTAAACGAGTTTAATCAAAACCCTAATTATATGTAATGTATACATATAAAATGAATGTGCAAGCCTTCAATATGTGTACAAAAAATGACAATGCATAATGTTTGAATATCCTTTCCCTCCTAAATCAAGTTATAACTTTCTAAAGCACAATGTATAAGCTAATCATGACTAAAAACCTAATTAGGTTATTTAAGCTCCTAAATCAAGTTAAAACTTTACCACCACTTTAGCACAAGGTACAAGCACTTAATGCATGACTCCTAAACCCTAAACCTAAACCCTAAGTCATCCTAAAACCCTAATCTAAAACCCTAAACCCTAAACGAAACCTTAAAACCCTAATTTCATTTTAAACCTAAAACTAAACCCTAAACCTTAATCCTAAACCTTAAACCTAATCCTAAACCCTAATCCTAACATTAAACCCTAATCCTAAACCCTAAACTACCCTAAACCTTAAACCTAACTCGATCTAAAAACCATAAAACCCTAACTCGTGTCCCATTAAACCCGACACCCCTTGTTATTTCATTTTGACCTATTTTCAACCCAACCAAGCACCCTAGCACCTCTATGACATCACCACCATGTCACAAGCAAGTAACCAAGCACCTCCATCACCACCTTGTCCACCAAGTTAGCCTTATCACCTCTTTGTCACTCTATTATACCTAAAACCCTCACACACCCTTCCACCATTCAATCCTACTCTTCTAGGTCTTAATACTCATCACTATAGCTCCCATGAATCATCTATCCTAGCCTTGACACTAATTAAACCCCAAACTTGGGCACCAAGGGTCATTCGAACCCTATATAAGCCAAACACCCCCTATTCATTCATGCTATAAACCATGAATACGAGTATTTTTCCAACTGTATGCGACATCGGGGAATATATACTAACCTAAGTCCTAACTTTTGAGCAATAAGAACCACCACTATCATGAACCTTATTACTTTTTCGAGTAAGCGCAAATGCAGTGAATAGATCTATTATGGGACTGAGCTTCCCCAATGGTGTACTCTATACTTTCTGTTAACCAAACTACAGACTTCATTTGAATCACAAGCGGGATGATTTGGCAAAGGCACTCGTTGAGGGGCCAACATCTTGTATTTAATTGATTATCTCAAGGTCTACAGGTGTCATAGCTTAGGGCACAAAAACTATTTTTTGCCATAATAATTAGTACTCATTGGCAATTATTACACTATTGGAGTATAACAATGTAACCCACTATCTAGAACAGTATTCAAACTGTTTAACATAAACCGATGAATTTCCTCAAAACCAATTGTGTTGCGACTTTTTAGTATGATATATCTCATTATGAACTGAGAACATCTTTATGGCACGGAGTGCACGAACTTGGTAAGATGTGCTTAAACTGTTATCATTCAAAACATTATGTTTTCATGTAGAATTTGTGGACTCTGTTTTGTAAACAACTCTGATGAAAAAATGAATAATAACTTATCTTTTAAAAACGTCTATTTGATTGTTTTTAGGGAGAGAGGAGGTAGAGCGATGATGGGATGTGAAGGGGCTTATGTGAATTTGGGAGAGGAGGGAGGTCGCGGCGCAGGGGGTGGAGAGGAGGGGGGCTTCCGCAGCTATATGTCATAAATGGGGGTGTTATAGAACAACATCTGAGTGGATACTAAAAGTACTCACTATGAAGATGGAAATCCTTCTGAAGCCAACATCAAACAAGCTCATGGTAGTGACAAGTGTATCCAATATCGGATCAAACTTGTGACAAATAGAAAGCAACGATGGTGCGATTCTTTATGAATCAAACTTGTTCCATGCAGTGAATTGACGAGTAGTTTTTGGAAAACCTTTCGATGTGCTCAACAATTGATTTTCGAGCACATTGACTGTGTATATCTTTCAAAACAAATGTGTTTATGATGAAATTTGATTTTATGTTATAAAACCTTCGATGTGTCACAAAAACTCTTTTCTGAGTGACATGCTATTGACTTTCAAATCAATTTCTCATTAATCAGTGGGTTTTTAATTCACTGGTTCACTCACTTCATGCTTTGTCTACTTTGAGACGCTCCGGTTTGAGAATGGCTAGCGCAGCTGCAAAACCCTGTTAAGGAGATTCCTCGAAATTCTACCTGATCACAAGCAGTATTTATATTGATTAATGGGGAACCATGGTTCTTGCAACCTTACTCAATGAAAGTGAACAAAGACACTTTTGTTTGTTTATTACTAACATATACTTGTAGGAATCCCCAACAGTAGCAGCTGCTGGCAAGAGACACGTCAATTCACAACCCCATGCTCACACTTCATATTCCTAATCAAAGACATCATGATAACTGAACGAACTACAACACAGCTTTTGTAACTCTGATGCGTGCTATCATGATCCAGAAAAGTCTGAGCATGCCGGTCCGAAGGTCACAACATCACATAGAAGCAATACTTTACTACAAGGATGATTAAGAGATCTACTGTGGTTGATGATCTCAAAGAAAGCTCAAAGATCACACAAGTCAAAGGAACTATGCTCAAAAGTCACTACATAATGTACAAAGAGATCAAAGAATGACGAATCAAAGATTACGAGTTGAAGCAAATGTTTCAAGACTAGAATGTCAAGGATTCATATTGTATTTTTTAGGGGTGACCTCCATTAGGGGGAGATTGTTAGGTTCATGAAAAAGACTCGGTCACCCTGTGTATTGTCTAGAATAGCATAGCTCGAAGATGTAATATAAGCATATGACTTATGGTTTTGGGCCGAGTCTTTACCCACATGTAAGCCCACGTACCTTACCCATTTTTCTAGGGCATGTAACACACTAATATTAAGCCTCTTTCCACCATGGAAGAGGTTTGGGTTGTTCATTTTTGAATTAAACACACATAAGGTTTTTCCTCGTCATTATAAAACCTCCTCGATTTCCTCTCTCTATAAATATCGACCAAACCCCTATTCATGTATCCCATAGTGTTATGATATTTAATATCCTACACTATTAAAGCTGATTCATACTCGATACGCCATATTGGATCATCCCAATACGTCATATCCACTGGACAATACAAGTCAAGACAAACAACGGTTCCTTTTCCAAGTCGTTTGGATAATCATTACTGTGAAGATGAAGAGGGGAACTATGGACCAAAATTCACGGAAGCTTATGGAGCTTCACATATCAATAACACTATACCCCGAAAAGAGAAAGACCCAGGGAGTTTCACTCTACCTTGCTTTATTAATAATACTTGCTTTGACAATGACCTTGTTGACTTAGGAGCTAGCGTTAGTGTTATGCCTCTCTTGACCTACCTTAACTTAGGATTAGGCGAATTAGCTCACACTAAGCTGACAATGAAATTGGCAGATAGGACAGTGAAATATCCAAAAGGAATTGTTGAAAACGTACTAGTATGAATTGGTAAATTTACTTTCCCAGTAGACTTTATAATTCTTGATATGCCCAAGGATATCAAAGTACCCTTGATCCTCAGAAGACCATTCTTGTCTACTGCCCGTGCTAAGATTTATGTTTACAAAAGAAAGATTAATTTAAGGGTTGGGGAATAAAAGGTTATTTTCAAAAGTGTTAAACCTGCTAGTAGTATATTAAGAGGGTCTACATGCTAAGTTTAAGAGAAAGAATCAAACTTGATTTAGAAGCTAGGCTTATGGGAGAGACTTTGGTGTTGAATAGATCATTAGATCTTTACTTAGACGATTACATTGAAATAAAGTGATCTACAATGAACCATTTGAGCTTAGCAGAATAAGGCGATTAATCTAATGCTCGGGACCATTAAGGAAGGGTAAGGTAATTGAAGAATTTAAAACTAGGGATGAAGATCTTGATATTGGAATTAATGATTTCCTTAGTTATTGCGACGATGATAAGAAAATCCATATAGATTGTGCCCACAATTTAAAGTTTTCATGCATGATAGGATTTGAATTTACTCACGCTAACTTTTTCCCATTTATTGTATGTCAATGTGATGTCTAAAAAGTTTCATAATTCAATAATGAAAGATAAGATGGTGTAAAAAAGGGAATAATGTTGTAGGAGCCTTAATGAATGTGCCTATTTTTGTTGGAACCTTTTCTGTTGTGACGGATTTTGCAGTTTTAGAAAATATGGATGCTTATCGTGATGAAGGAATGGGCGATGTTATTTTTGGCGAACCATTTTTAAGAGAAGTTGGAATTAAAGCAAGACGGTTCGAAGGGATGATTACCATTTACAATGGTAATGATGAAGTAACTTACCAAATGGTGCGATCACATCCGAGGTTTAAACACCACACTAATGAGCAATGCAACAAGATCCCACCATTACTGAAGGTAAGTGATGAAGATAAGAAGAATGGAATCTCGCATCCATACCAAAAGCTTAAGGGGTTCTACAAAGGAGTCTTGAACTTAGGACCCGATTACATTCGAGATGCGAAGACGGAAGAATGGCTCACACGCGGGCACATTAGCGTGCATGAGATGGAATGGTGAAGAAAAGCTGAAGAAAAGTCTAACTTAAAGACTTCGTTGTAAACAAAAGTGCTTCTAAAGAGACAACCCGGAATGTTATTTATCTTTATCAAGTCTGTCTTCCCAGACATCAATACGGCATATCCGCTCCATACCATATGGCGTATTGATTTTCTGGACGTTATCAGTCTTTACTTTTTATGCACTTTAAAAACATTATTGTCAGTTCTGGCAATACGGCGTATTCATGCACATGATACGGCGTATTCACCAGACTGACTCGTATTTAGTTTGTTTAGTTTAGTTTAAATTAACCATAGGTACCAAAAATAGGAATGCACGTTTTTCCTATTATTTGCACAGGACCTCAATGAACGAAAAGAAATCGATGACTTGGTTAAAGTATTTATAAGTCTAGAGGTATTGGAGTCATGAAACTTTAAGGCGGTTGTTCAACACAAATTATTGCTCAATAAACTCAACATGGAGAATCTACCGAGAAAATATCAGGGAAGTTTCTCATTCTAATTCTTTTTAATTCCTGTATTTAATGTTTTATCTATACAACAAGGACGTTGTATAATTCAAGTGGGGGGTGGGAATTAGAATGTATACTTGTCTTATTTTTTACACTAAAATGCTTAAAATATGCTTAAATTTAAAATTATTTGATGAGGTGTCATTTTATATACTTTTTCGGGGTCGTTTAACCCCCTAAATCATGCATTTATACCCAAAATAGGTACTTAATCATTCCTTTTCAGGTATTTCACATTTGGAAGGCATTTGGAAGAATTACACGTGACTTGGGCTCATTTAGAGAAGAAACGGATGAGACTACGGACATACACAAACATCTCTCAAGATAATGTCCTTATAAGCTGGAGACGGTGTCACAAATACAACGTGACGCCGTCATAATGAAGACCAAGATGGCGTCACAAGATCTTACGACAGCGTCAGAGCACACGGCCCAGCCCATTATCTAGAATATTCTCTTTCATGATGGCGTCATGATTAAAACGCGATGCCGTCATAGCGATTTTCCTATATATATATACGAATTTAGGGTTTTGAGTGTGTAACCTTAGAATAAAAAGAGGGTACAAACCCTAGTTTGTTTAGCAGCTGTGAGGGACGATTTTAGGGCCTAAAACCCTATTTTACTTCTTCCAACTCATGTTTTAATCAAGTAAGACTTATTTAATCATTCAATATGTCTTGTTGTGTGATTCTTATCTGTTCTTGCTTTATCATTACCATGATTGGCTAAACTTCCTATTGTGTTTATTTATGATTGTATGAAACCTAGAATGTAGATCTTAGTGGTGTTGCTTCTTGTGATGGATGTGCATGTTAGGTCTTAGAAAACCAGCTTTTGTCCGTATCGTTGTTGATATGTCTAGGAAAACATGATTGTGTAGAAAAGATACCATCAGGTAACAGTTTTCATACTACCTTGCCCCTTATATGGTTGATCCACTCTTAATATATTTCACATGCATTTAATATACTCTTAGGGGCCTTATAATAGTCTTCATACGACCTCAGTTGTGAGTTGCCTTAACGGAATATTAAATAGACAACGGGTTCGTGTAGTTCGTTTATGACTTAGGAAATAATTACATAGATCATCACAAGTGTGACAAAGCAACATCACCATTAGCGTAGTTGTTATTTAGTTTATTAGCTAAAACCAAACCCTCTCTCAAATATATGATTTACTTGCTTTCCATAAAATATAAAAATACAAAAATAATCTTCTCTCAACCCTTAGAATTATGTTAGACCGTGATCAAGCCTTCCTAACCTATTCCTCGAGTGAACGATAACAACCCCTCGAGTCTTGCCTATACTACTATTACAATGATTAGGTGCTCTGCCTAAGGAGTTGTAAAACTTCGTGTAGAAGTCTAACGGCGACCGCATCAAGTTTTTAGCGCCGTTGTTGGGGAATAGTTAGGTTTTGATCTTAGTTTAGCTTAGTTCTACTTGCTTGAATCCTTTCAAGTAAGACTTTATTTCTGCATATTAGCTTTCTTGTAGTCTATCTTTTCTTCCTGTTATCTGCTTCGTAAATCTGTCACCATGACACGTAGCACCGTTAAAAGGTTAACGAAACCTCTCGACGAACCCGAAAGAGAATTCCGAAGCCTTAGGAGAGCTGCCTTGTGATCAATCAAAACGAATCTCTTGCTATTACCGGAAGAAACCTCTTTGATGATGCATCTTCGTCCAACAACATCGAACCTAAACCACCAACCCCTCCCAAGACCTTACGTGAGCATTTTCACCCCACATCCTCCGGTTTCCAAAATCCAATCACCATTCCAACCGAACAAACTGGAAGAATCATTGACTCATGCGACATCTGGTTGATTCAAAATACATGCACATTCCAGGGATTGATAACTGAGGACCCCCTCCATCATGTTAAACACTATTTAAGTATCATTGATAACATACAAGCTGATGGAGCCACAAGGGATACATCTAGGGTAAAATTCTTCCACTTCTCCCTTAAAGGAAAAGCGGCAGAATGGCTTGGCAGAATACCCCCACTCAGGTCACAACATGGGATCAGCTCGTGTCATGATTCCTCGACCATTTCTTCCCGGTAGGACGTACCTCGGCCCTTAAAGACTTAATCATTCGATTCAAACAAGGGGACGACGAACCCATTAAAAGTGCATGGATCCGTTTCCAGGACTTAATCAAACAAGTCCCCCATCATGGAATACAAAAATGGCTTTTGGTACAAATCTTTCATGATAACATATCCCAGAACAATCGTAGGAAACTCGACCAGTTCACTCAATTCCGCTTCTACTCTCTCACCGAAAAAGAAGGGTTGATTCGAATTAAAGAATATGTCCAATACCAAGATGATCTGTGGGATGACATGTCACCACCCATGAACATTTCTTCCATTTTAGAAACAATGCGACCCACATTCAGGAGGCGCCTAAAAAGGGCTTGCAGTCAAATTTCCTACCTCGAAACACCTACTCGAGAGGTTGGGCTAAAAACCCCTACCTAATCTGCGACTACTGCGGAGGATCTCATGAGGCCAATGAGTGCGAGCAAACTGGACAGGCCGAGCAGGTATGCTTATCTGGGGGAGACATCTACGATGACCCTTCCCTTTTAAGGTTCTATCAGAACGACGATACCTCACTATAGGGGAATAGCAAACGTAAAGAAAAAGAAGAGGGTGGCCCTGAATGATTTGTTAGAAGTAAGTTTGAGGTCGAGCTCGCTAACTTCATGCTCGAAAAGAAGTCTCAAGCAAAAGGGATAGGAGATATGCTTGTCCAACACCGTAAGGAACTGCGTGAACAATACTCCCAAATACTTTCAACAATTAACAAAAGCGAAACTCCTAAACCTGAAGCACCAAACTTTTGCCATAACAACCAACTCAGGAATTAGCACACAAGACCCACCTTTTCTAGCCCCGCCACGACCAGTGACTGGGAACTTCACCGAGGGGGAAATCGAAAAAGAAGGGCCTGAGGGCGCAGAACCAAGCATTATACAAGAACTCGTCCCTCGGCTATCCATCATTTACCAACCTTCTAAGACATCCAATCCACCTTTTCCATCCTGATTAAAGATGCAGAAAAAGGATGACGAGGATGAACGGCTTCTCTCAATCTTTAAGAAAATTCATATCAATATGCCATTCATTGAAGCAATTATTCACATGCCAAAGGGAGCCAAAGTTTTGAAAGATCTACTTTCACATAAGGAGAAACCTGAGAAAGTGGTCTCCTTAGTCAAGCTTAGTGAGGAGTGTTCCGCTATTATTCAAAGAAGTCAATCCCAAAAGGAAGGAGACCCAGGAAGCTTCACACTGCCAAGTCTCATCGGACCCCTAACTGTAAAGAACGCCCTGGCTGATTTAGGGACAAGTATAAATCTCATGCCAAATTCTCTTTTCCAGCGATTAGGGATCTCTAAACTCAAACCAACCAAAATGAGTATTCAACTGGCCGATCGGTCTATCAAATACCCCATCGGGGTCTACGAGAATCTATTGGTGAAAGTAAGCAAATTCATCTTCCAGGTCAATTTCGTAGTTTTAGAAATGGACGAAGACGAGTTAGGCCCGATCATTTTGGGACGGCCCTTACTCGCCATGGCAAGAGCTGTGATCGACGTACACGAGGGAAAATTAAGTTTAAGGGTCGAAAGTGAAACCATCACCTTTAACATCGGGAAATATATTAAATCCAAACACTCCCGTGATGATTACCTGTACTGTGCCGATCACACCGCTAAGCTGGTCCAAGAACAATGGGTCGGCACAGTAAATCATGACGGAAAATGGACTGAAGAAGAAGAAGAGGAAGATTCTAACAAAGCACTTGTTGTTTCTTTCTACCCGAGGACAGAGCCGATGGAACCACTTGAATGGAAAGCCCCAAAAAATCGACTAAAACCATCAAGTGTAGAACCACCCAAACTCTAATTGAAGGAATTACCTGAACACCTTAAGTACGCTTTCCTCCAGGATAACGACCAACTCTCGGTGGTCATCTCATCCGCATTGTCCTCCGACGAAAAAAGCAGACTCCTCGAGGTTCTTCGGAATCATAAAGGGGCGATCGCTTGGAGTATTGCTGACATTAAAGGAATCGACTCTTCCTTTTGTACTCACAAAATCCTCATGGAAGACGAGTTCAAACCAAGTGTCCAACCTCAAAGACGAGTTAACCCCAATATTAAAGAGGTAGTAAAAAAAGAAGTCATAAAACTCCTTGACGTAGGATTAATCTATCCCATCTCCGACAGCCCTTGGGTAAGCCTTGTCCAGGTTATCCCGAAGAAGGGATGAATGACCATAGTAAAGAATGAGAAGGATGAGCTCATCCCGCAACGGACAATCACCGGATGGTGCGTATGTATTGACTATCGTAAGTTGAACAACGCAACCCGAAAAGATCACTTTCCACTTCCGTTCATTGATCAGATGCTTAAACGATTGGCTGGGCATGAATACTACTGCTTCCTAAACGGTTTTCCGGATACTTTCAAATCCCTATCGCCCCTGAAGACCAAGAGAAAACCACGTTTACCTGCCCTTACGGGACCTTCACATACAAACGAATGCCTTTCAGATTATGCAATGCCCTAGTCACTTTTCAACGCTACATGACAGCAATATTCCATGAGCTTATCGAGGATAGCATGGAAGTCTTCATGGATGATTTCTCCGTCTTTGGTAGTTCTTTCGACCACTGCCTCAAAAACCTGAATAAAATGCCGAAAAGGTGCGAGAAAACAAAC
>BQNB010048426.1:0-42574 GCA_026074375.1 Tanacetum coccineum
TTAAAGGGTCTAGATCGGGTCGGGTTTGGACCGGGTCGGGTCTGGACAGGTCGGGTCGATTCTTGATTAAGTCGGGTCGCCACGTGGCACCACCTGAGTGAGCCACGTGGCATGTGATAAGTTCTTTCCAACGAAGTACTCGGGGAATTTTTACGACTTTGTTTGAATCTCGATTAACGTGAAAACATCATCGAAACTCACCATAAAATCACTGTTTTTGCTTTGTTTTCAATCCTTTGTACCTGCAAGACATAATAACACATACCAAGCATATTTGCAATATAATTACTCATATTTTATGGTTATTAGTCCGTTTAATAGTGTTTTCCGAGGCTAAAATGATGTGTGTTTAAGCACACATCAAATTCCTCCACACTAAGCCATTGCTGGTCCCACACGCAAAGTTTATAACACACGTTGTGAAAGAAAATCTTCAAACCCCCCCTTGACTAATAATCCCTCACATCAAACAAAAACAAAAATATATTCATCAAGGGGGTATAAGAAAAGTTATTTGCTTCAAAAACGCCCTGTTTTAACCGTTTATTCATTAATAGAAAAAAAACTAAGTTAAAAATTTATTCGAATTATATAAAAGGCTTTAAGAACGGGAGTTCGTCATCCTTGATTTTCACAATCTCTAAACCAAGCTTAAAACGAAATCATAGCTAAATAAAATTAGATGTTAACAGTACTCATAAATGTTAATTGTGTATACGCAGCTACTTCTCCATCCCTTATTCCTAATTCCTCTAAGGATTTTATTTGGAAAACATAAAGTGAAATAAGATCACTTATTTTATAGTCTTATTATTATAAAGGAGACCGGTTTAAACCATAATTAGTTTGAAATCCTTTCCTAAAAAATAATTTGCTGAGAACACGGTCCACATTAAGGTTCTAATTTCGCATGATTTAGGGGATATCCTTTTTATTTCATCTGAAACAACTTAACTAAGAGTCCAGAGATGGAGGCTTTATTTGGATATCCCCGGAGTCGGAATTTGGCTTTATTATTATTATTATTGCAACAGTATTAGCCTTTAGTCCTTTAAACAACTGAGACATCAAGAGTAAACCGACAAGAAACAGTAGTCTTATTTTGACCTTGGTAATTTCCTCGACCTTTTTGAATTCTGAGTCAACGGGAGCGAACCGTCAAGAAACGGTAAACTTTTATCTGTCTCGGATTATTATTATTATTACTTCCACCCTTTAAACAACTTAGTCAACGGGAGCGAACCGTCAGGAAACAGTAGTCTTATTTCGGCTTCAGTTTATTTCATTTTATTATAGCCAAATTTTAAGTCATGTGGTCTTTTAACTTCCGAGTCAACGAGAACGAGCTGTCAGGAAACGGTAGCCTATTTCCCCACAACACTGACAAAACCTCGATGTGTACCTTACTTTCATCAGATGGAATCTCTAAAAAGGGATTAAAAACTAGAAGCCGCAAAACCCAAATCAACTTTAATATTGAAAATTATTTTATTACGTTTATTAAGCTGATGAGAGCAAAAAACCACAATTAACCTCTATGAGCTCTAAAGAATCCAACACTCTATGCTTAGGCACTACTTATATTCAACTCTATCAATTATTTAGTTCTATGCTAAAAATTTTTGAAAGGTTGCAAACAGCATAGTCTCGAAGGCTAAGGGAAAGCTAAGTGCAATACTCGTTCAAGTCAAAAATCAACCCTAGATCTAGCCTACGTGCCATACTTAATTTCTACAATTTTATAACATTTTTTACATCATTTTATATAAAATAAAACAATATCAAAACGGGTTGCGAGGGGCACAGATTGGACAGGTATGATCATTTCGACAGAAATCCTCCCCGCACTTAGAACTGAACATTGGCCTCAGTGTTCAAAAATATCGGGTGCCTCCCCCACACTTAAGAACGAAAAAGGCAAATGCTTAAAATTCAAGTGTGAAAAGGGGAAACAAATATATACTATATATATATATATATATATATATATTATACTATAATATATTTATATATAGATAAAATATATATATATATGTATATAATAAATATATGACCAGGATAGAGGATTCCCTAGATATAATCATGAAAATGATCAGAGACCGAGTGATTGGAGGATTGAAAACAAGCACGGTGGTCTTCACGATCATAGGGAATCCTGCAAGCAAAAACAGTACCACAAAACACAACATGGAGAGAAGCACTCCCCCACACTATTTATTATGCTACAAACAATATATCAATTCATACTACAACAATAAGATAAACAATGGGTTGCCCTCCGCAAAAGCAATTTGTTTATTAACGAGTCACTACTTGACCGAGCCTTGCATTTCTTTAAAACCTTGGTGTAAAAATAAACATGATTTAATCTTCAAAGAAATATCACGTTTATCGATCTTGAAATTCTCATTAAGTAGATGTGTAGATTTTCTCGTGAAAGAGTGAACTTCATTGATAATGAATATCTCGGGATCGAAAACTTTGTCTTCATTTCTGGAAGGAAATGATAGTAAAGTTTCAATCTCAGAATGATTTATAGGGAAAAGAAGATCACTGACGAATAAAATAAGAGAAAAATCATTCAGTGAGAGAAATAGGAAGATGTCCTTTTGATAAATCTATATGATATAATTGTGTATCCCAGGATCAAAAATCTTGTTCTTATTTTCGAAAGGAAATGACACTAAAGGATCGATCTCAGTAAATTCCTCATAAAAAGTAGAATCACAATTGGATAAGAGAAGACGTAAATCATTAAGCTCATGAATTGTAAGTTTCTTACTTGATGTTTTAGATTTTAATTCCTTATCTTCCTTAATTCTACTTGATATTTATTTTTCAAAAGTCTAGTCAACTCTCCTGGATCGATCTCAATATCAAAGTAAAAATGATCATACTCGGGTGGAGATATGATGTGAGCGAGTTCATCGGTGAACTCCTCATGATGAGAATTACTCCTTTCGACAATAGGAGGTGGACTAATCGAAAGATCAAAGTAAAATGATTCATATTGAAGAAGAGAAGGAATAGAATGAGAAATGATACTACCACTACACTTCTCTTCATGATGATGGATATAAAAACAAAATGCTTCATAATCTGGAAGGGAATGATCAGAATGAGAAGTGGTACTACCACTACTCTTCTCTTCTTGATGATCGATATCAAAGCAAAACGCTTCATAATCTGGAAGAGAATGATCAAAATGAGAAAGAAGGGTGTCGGTCTCTTCCAAAAGAAAGTCACTATCCCCGAAGGGTAAAAGAAGGGGAGAGAGACACGACAACAAGATCAGAAGAAGTGGTGGGATTGTCACTCAAAGGGTGAATCGATTTTTAAACTTTTAACACTTCGTGAAAATGGTTCTCACATGTAGTGTCAAAGATATTGATCATATTGATTGACTCTTTTCCATGCTTATGAGAATATTTCAAAGTGCTATCAACCTTGAAGGATAATTTTTCATCACCGACATTCCAGAAAACAACTCTTCTCACATGAACAACGACTAAGCACCACGAGCCATCCTATAATTATGGCCACACCTAAGATAAAGGGAACACGAGGATCGACATCATAGTCAATGACAATGAAGTCAGCAGGAAACATGAACTTACCCACTTGTACAAAGACATCCTTAGCTATACCGGCTGGGTAAGTAACCGATCGGTTAGCTAACTCTAAGGTCATACGAGTGGGTAACAATTCAAGTAACATCACTTTTTCACATCAGAGAAAGGCATATGTTTATGCTGGCAAACCTAGATTACTAGTGCCAAGCATTTCTCAAGCTCACTAAAATCACAAGGAATGCGAAATTTCCCAGGGACTCCAAGTTTCTCAGGTAACTTTTAAAGGATGACCGCTGAGAAATTCCAGTGAGAGGAGTATGATGCGGTTCGTCGTAGACTTCAATAAAAGTTTTACAACTCCCTCGGCAAGAGTACCTAACCGTTGTAGTAGTATTATATGAACGACACAGGGCAGTTATCATTCTCTAGGGAAAAGCACGATGTGCCGAATCGAATGTGTCACTAAACGTCTAAATGGTTTGAAAAGGATTAATTTTTTGTTTTTAATATTTTTAATGAATGAAGCAAGTAAATTATGGTTTTTAGAGAGTTTTGGTTTAATCTAAGTAAACTAAAAAACCTAAATAACAATAATGCAACGAAGCGTATCACTTGGGATGCCACTACTCCTTCTAGTTATCCAATTCTAACCTAATTATTTATCACACTTTAGATGTAATGTGTAAGTAATTCCTAGTCATAACGGATTACACGAACCCCGCTGTTTATGTGGAAATAAATCCCGTAAGGCAACACATAATTAAGGTAGAATGAAGACTATTACAAGGCCCCTACGAGTACATTACATGCATTTAAAATATCTTAATAGGGATCAACCAATAAAGGTAAATGTAGTATGAAGACTGTTACCGATGGTATCCTTTTTACACTACTCGCGTTTCCCTAGACATATCAACATCGATACAGACAAAAGCTAATTTTCTAAAGCCTAACGCGCACATTTATCAACAAAAAGCAATAGGAAACAAGAATTATAAACTATAATCAATTATACTTCATTAATCAAGTCACAGAACCAACAAGAGTATAATCAATAATGAACAAGTTTCATGCATTTCTAAATAAATACTAGATGAATTAGCCAAACATACTTAGACAAGAGAAATCATAATCAACAAAAGTAATTAAAGACATGAATTAAGATATAAGTGATAATTAAACCATTACAAGATGTTTTTGAATTGAATTAGACCTTCTAAGTTGCTGGAAAAACACCTACCCAAACCCTAGAATCGGACTTAGGGTTGGGGGCTTGGTAAAAACGAAGTTATGAGTCTATACTTATAGGAGAACCATCGGTCGGCAATTCTGACGCCGTCGCCAAAAACCCCGACATCGTCGCAACGTAATTTTTCGCGTAGTTGTAGATTTTCTCGCTGCGATCGCGTGGGCTATTGAACCGTCGAAATCCGAGTTCGTTTGAAGGAGTTATGACCAAAACAATATCTGGTACTTCGCTCGCAAGTGAAATGATCTTCTCAATCTCGTGTCACAAAATCTTCTAGGGTTTCTTAAGGTCAGCCACGTTTTGACGCCGTCGCCAGATCTCTAACGCCGTCACTTCAAACATCCTGACGTCGTCGCTTGAAACTCGCGACGCCGTCTCCATACTCTGTATGCACAACTTCTTCAAGGATTTGGTGTAGAGTCGTAGTCTTGTCTGTTTCTTCTCCAAATGAGCCCAAGTCACGTGTATTTCTGTTAGGATTTTATTTTATGTGACAACATTACGAAATTACCATAGTTTACCATACCACCATATGTAGGGACTAGAGTTGTCAACTTAGCATTCTTATGTATTAGATGGTGGTATAAATACCCCTCAATTGCTTCCATGGAGGGGTGAGACACTTGTAATATTTCACTTTTCATATTACTACACACACATAATGTTCACCCATCTACTATCTCTCTCTCTAAACAATGACTACCAGCATGTTTGATTTTCACCAAGACCATTGGGCGGAAAAAAAACAACAACCGATTTCTTTTAAACTTGACAATTGCATCTAGAGCCTAGTTGCGACTTAGTGTCGGTTATACATGGTTATGTACCTCTTTTCAAGCTTATTTGGGTCCTTGTTTGAATGATGCAAAAAGAAAACAAGAACAACTAGATCCATTTTTCAGGAATAAGTACAAAAGTACGAAAAGGACATGTAGCAAGTTAAGAAGATGATATAGCGAGTTGGAGTAGTGAGCTGGCTTAGCGAGTTGAAGAGTAGAGAGTTGGCAGATATAGAGAAGCGAGTTAGTGTAGCGAGTTACAGGTATAGTTGAAGAAATTTTTCCAAGGTCAAAATACAAACAAAACTCTGCCCAATTTTAGACTCAGTAGCGAGTTGGCTATGTTCTTGGCAGCGAGTTACTACTCAACAACCCAAACTGAGTCAACTCGGTATTTACTGAGTTGACCCGAGTCAACTCAATGAGTCTGGCCACTGAGTCAGGTCTAACAGAAATGTAGAAGTATGAAGACAGACTCGATTTATCCAAACCACAACTACTACAACAACATCATACAAGATCTGCCATACTACAACATCAACAACCTATATCATTACCACATCACAAATCCCAACTAATCCTAAACCCTCGTCAAGACAACATCTCCTGCAACAACAACACTATACCAATATCCCTTTGTTACAAATAGTCTCAACAACATCTCCAAACTCTATCTCATCCACATCAATATTCGAAACAAAAAACAAAAAATTAAAACAAAGATCTCAGTGGTTCGATTCCATCCTCAAGATTATTAAAGATCACTAAAAACCTTAATGAATCGATTCCCACATCTTCATCGATTTGTGGAAGGTTACAAAACCCTCATTTAATTTTCGAATTTAAAGAATGACATATAACAAATCAGTTATTGTCCTTCTTTGTTTCGTTTCCGATAAGACCAAAACAAACCTCATCACAAATTTTAAAGAATATTCAAAAAATTAAAGATAACATCGATTTAAACTGTTATTGTCTATCTTTGTTTCCATTTAAAACAAAAGTACAATCAAGAAAAACCTACCCGAGACCTTTTCATAAAGATCTTGAAGCCGCTACTCTTACACGGTTGTTTTTAAGTTGGAACATTTCAAATGGCTAGTTTGGATTCGTGTGACCAGTGATTCAACGAAAGGACTGAGTTTGATTGATGACATTGGGTTTGATCTTATTCATAAAATATAAGTGTGGGGGTTTGAGTTTCATTGGCAGATATATGATTATGATTTGGATATGGTGCCTGCTAATGAAAGGCGGATGAGGTGTTTGATATGTTGAATTAAGGGTTAGAGTATATATGTGTGAGAGATTTATGGATTATGTGTTATTATATCCCTAATACCTTAGCTACTAAAAATTTGTAAGATGGACCGTGTACTATCATCCAAAAAATGGCTGAGTATTTCATGAATCATAGGGTTTGACTGGGATTTTTAGTTAAACAATGGTTGAATACTAAATGTTGGTATGTGCCGAGTTTACATGAGCTAGTATTTAAGCAAAATAAATATATGGGCCGGTTACCTTAATATACCGAATGTTAGCCAGATCCATTATGTAAACCATTTAAATCTAGTTAAGTAATTTTTACTTAAACTAAATAAGTTACGCTAAAATTTGTTAATGTATAATAAACATGGTATCAAAAATGATAAAGTGACGAGACCGAGAACAAAGATTCAACTTAAACACAAAAACGGCAAAGAATCATCGAACTTAAATTTTAAATGGCTAGATTTGAGATTAAATTTTCTAAGTGACTACGAAGTCGATCGGGTATCACTTATTTGAGATTGCAATGCATTTCACGAAGGCGTGTTCTTATTTTATCTTGAAGTCGGGGTTGGTTGGATGCATGATTTCAATGATAACTTGCTCGAGCTTAAGATTTAAGTTGAAGACAAGTTTCATCAGTTCCAAGAAGTCAGGGTGGATAGTTGAAGACCTGGATAACTATCACTTAAAGGAGTTACGTTGTAATACTCAGTGTCACACGCAGAAGACGATGTGGATAGTTTTAAGAGGTGTTGTACTTCTCATGCCTCTTAGTTGAGAGTATAAAGTACTTAGAGATTTGCTTGGAGCACAAATTCTCTACACCGTTCTTCCAACCTTAATTTCAAGTTTAGTATATCGGGTTTACTCCATCAGTGGTCACTTCAAATAGCCTACAAAGGGGTTGGTAAAGATAGTCAGAGAGAGTTTATGAGTAGAGATTTGATCAGCAGTTGATTCTCACAGGATAGATGTGAGCTGATTTATTCTTCTCATAAGATTTCAAGTATATGTGCGTATAATGTTTTGCTGATTCTGAGGTATCAAAACCAGCAAGGGGGAAAGAGACATACATCTGAACCCACAACGAGTACATGTGATGAACTTCATGCCTTTTTCTTATTTAAGGTCATTCTGGGAAAACAAATGTCATAACCACAGAGAAAATCAGTGTTTTAACTCGTGGCTTTTGGTGTATTATTCCAACTACATGGGGGAAGAGATGTAAGAAACAGTTTCTGATGATAAAAGAGGTACACAATGGTATGATGATTCCTCTAGATAGTCAGTATCCTGCAGGAAGAAATGTGAGAAGAATTATTCAAGCGTGAGAAGATACGTTGCTGATCTATTTTGATGATCCCCTGAAGGATAACCATTAAGCTTATTATTAAAGAAGCAGTAATATTTGATGTGGGTATCCTACTAATTCCGTTGTGCACTTAATCATTCTAAGCTTAAAAGAAAGCATTAAAAATGCTTAAGAGAGGATTGCTTGTTTGGGGGGGAAGCTATTAAATCTTCATAATAAAGAATATGTGGCATGAATTAGGGGGAAGCTAATTCAGAAGCTTCTCCTTAACTAGAAGTGTATGGGTTACTTAGTTCATGCCTATTATAGTATTTCTCCTACAAGGTACTATAAAGATGATTCGTGTTAGAGTGTAGACTTGAAGTCAAAGGCCACAGAAGACATCATCAGCATTGGAAGCTTCTTGGAAGTTATTATTCTTAATCATTATGTATTTGTTAGGAAAATATTATAAGTAATTCTGTATATTGTCCCATAGGGGAAGATTGTTAGGATTTCATTTTATGTGACGGCATCACGGAATTACCATAGTTTAACATACCACCATACGTAGGGGCTAGAATAGGTATTTTAGTAAACTTATGTATAGATGGTGGTATAAATACCCCTCTATTGCTTCTATGGAGAGGTGAGACTCTTGTATTCATTTTCACTCTACATATTATTGCACACATTTGTTTCTCTCTCTACACTCTCTCACTAAACATGGCTATTACATGGTTTGAGTCTCTCCGACCACCGGATCTATGATTCTTTAAATATGTCAATATATGATCAGGATAGAAGATTTCCCTAGATATAATCATGCAATTGATCGGAGACCGAGTGTTGAAGGATTGAAAACAAGCACCGAGGTCTTCATAATCATAGGGAAACATGCGAGCAAAAACGGATACCCACAAAATGCAATATGAAGAGAAGCACTCCCCTAGACTTATTCTAAAAATACTTCACATTTATTCAATATAAAAATAAAAATAGATAAATAACATAGGTTGCATCCCGAGAAGCGCTTGTTTATTAATGAGTTTTAATACATTTCTCCCCATTTTTTTTGAATTTAAAAAGGTTGATCGTCGAGTAGAGAAGAAAGAAATCAACGATGCCAAGACTCCCCCTTGATGTATGCTCTCCCTCGTTTAGGGCACCAAGGGATCAAGCTTATGCGATTTTGCTACAAAACCGAGTTAGAGGTACAAGTGTAAGAAACATTTTTAACAAGTAGCAATAATTTTGACAAATATATTCATGGCTATATAGAAGAGAAGTAGCCATCTAAAACATAATGCATACAAATCACCCATAATGATAAAAATTCATTCATTCATAAAAGTAAGGCAAATTCATACATGAAAGTATGAATATTACAAGACTAGATTTAAAAGCATAACTGATGCGGTTGTCGTAAGGGACTTCTACAAGAAGTTTTACAACTCCCTAGGCAGAGTACCTAACCGTTGTAGTAGTAGTATAGGCAAGACTTGGCGGATTGTTATCGTTCTCTAGGGGAATAGGTTGGGAAGGCTTGATCATGGTCTAATAGAATTCTAAAGGTTGAGAGAAGATTATTTTTGTGTTTTTATATTTTATAGAAAGCAAGTAAATCATATGTTTGAGAGGTTTGGTTGGTTTTAGCTATTAAACTAAATAATAAACTACGCTACTGGTGATAACAATATAATAAAAAGATTGTATTCATTTAATCATGTATTACTCCCTAGATTGCTTCTCCTAGTGTTGTTGCTTTGTCACACTTGTGATGATCTATGTAATTATTTCCTAAGTCATGAACATATTACACGAACATGCCGTCTATTTAATATTCCGTTAGGGCAACACACAAGTAAGGTAGTATGAAGACTATTACAAGGCCCCTAAGAGTACATTAAATGCATTTGAAATATATGAAGACTGTTACCCGATGGTATCCTTTCTACACAATCATGTTTTCCTAGACATATTAACAACGATAAAGACAAAAGCTGGTTTTCTAAAGCCTAACATGCATATTCATTCACAAGAAGCAACACCACTAAGATCTACATTCTAGGTTTCATACAATCATAAAGGAACACAATAGGAAGTTTAGCCAAGCATGTTAAAGATAAAGCAAGAACAATAAATAATCAAACAACAAAACATATTGAATGATTAAGATAATCTTACTTGATTAAAACATGAATTGAAGGAAGTACAATAGGGTTTTGAAGCCTTAAAATCATCCAAATAAGCTGCCAAACGAACTAGGGTTCGTCTCCCCTTTTTTACTCTAAAGTTACACACTTAAAACCCTAAAAACGGATTTGTATATATAGAAAAATTGCTGCAGTTTTAATCGTGACGCCGTCGTGAAAGAGAATATTCTAGATCTTGGGCTGGGTCGTGCGAGCTGACGCCGTCGTGAATTCTTGTGACACCGTCGTGAGATGAATCGTGACGGCGTCACGTGTATTTTGTGACGCAGTCTCCAGCCGCTGAGAACATAATCTTGAGAGATGTTGGTGTAGGTCCGTAATCTTGTCCGTTTCTTCTCGAAATGAGCCCAAGTCACATGTATTTCCTTTAAATGCCTTCCAAATGCTAAATACCTAAAAAGGAACGATTAAGTACCTATTTTGGGCATAAATGCACGATTTAAGGGGTTAAATGACCTCGAGAAAGTATATAAAATGACACCTCATCAATAACATAAAGAGACATTTTAAATTAAAGATTGACTAGATGATTCTTGATGTCTAGAAGATGCCACAAGCAAAAGGTGGGTTGTCGATTATTTAGATCAATTTAAACATATGAGAATGTTTAATTTTGATAGGGTGAGGAAGAGGGAGTTGGTGAGAGATGATTTGATGGTGTGCGAGCACGCGGTATAAGACGAGTGAGAAGAAATTGAATGAAGTCAAGCTTATTTCTTATTGATTAAAATTGATTTCGGGTGTACATGCAATAATGGCAAAACCCCGAGTGAAAGTTGACTTGGTCAAGAGAAGTGGGGTGAATCAAAGGTGGCGATGGAGAGTGTGGAGAAGGTGGTACTTGAGAGTAGGTGTTTGTTGCATGATGAAGATTTGTTTCATAAAGTTGAGAAATGTGATGGAGTTGATTCATCATTTGTTCTCTATTTGGATTGTTGGTAGGTGGTGGAGTAGGTTCAAAAGTAGCTCTTAGTGGAGGAGAAGGTGATGCATTTTGAGATGGTGGTGGTGATTTTGGTGTGGGTGTAGTTCTTCTCCAAACTTGTCTTACTGAAATTCTAGGTTTTCTTGAGAAGTTTGGAGGGGGTTTGAGCAAGAAATTTAGAATCAAGATAAGAAGAAGAATAGAGGTGGAGAAGATGATAGATAATGAAGATGATGTGTGGTTTAAATATTGGAGGGGATGAGGAAATATGGAAAAGCATGGTATGGAATGATAGTGGTTCAAGAAATGGTTTACCTAAACCGATAAATGCCAGCTGAGGCTATAGTCAAGAGGGTCAAAGTTGCAGAAAAATAGAGAACAGTGAAAAGTTCGTTTCCCTCCTAAAGGCGGTCCCATAAAGGTGGGGCGGTCCCAGATATATTGGGGAGCCGCCACAAGTTTTTGGGGGCCATTTTATGGTGTTGACGAATTTCACCCGGATTTCTCAATTTGTCACTTTAGTGCAAAAAAGAAGGGCCAGTGACAATAAAATATGGAAAATCCTACTTCTCAAGAATCAACTAATTCTATCTTTGCAACAAAAATAAACTTATGCAAATCAAAATTTAGGAGAAACATGCATAAGCTTAAGAATAAGTATCTAGTCATGCATTTTAAGCATAAGCGTAATATTAGATTAACATGCAAATAGAATTTAGGATGATAAAACACAAATACAAAGTAAACGGATCATCGAAACCGAATTACACAACTTGTTACCAAAAGATAATAAAGGTTAAAAAATGTCCAAAATCACGAATAAGTCTAACCAAACGTTGCTTCCTAGTCATAAAGGGGGGCTTACAAGTAGCTACTAATAATATACAAACTTGGGGGAAACAAGTGTTAAGATATCGCCAAATTAAAACCTAAAAGTACCAATGTAATGTAGCATAATAATTAATATAAACACAACTACCTCTCGCCGTCGTCGTCCTCATCCTCGCCATCCTCATCATCGCCACCATCCTCATCATCACCACGCCCGCCACTCCCGCTAGCACCACCCGACTCAAACTTCCTAAACATATCCGAGTACTTGGAGTCGCTTCTAAAAATATTCATCATAAAGTCTACCGTTCTTATTCACGTTCTGGAGCGACTTTCGGTGGCGCGCATACTGGCCTCGATGTGGCCTTGATGGCAATACCCGACGCACACCGGGTATGTGCACCACGAAAGCCTACCCCCTCGTGGCCAACGCATTGATCTCATCCTCGGTGTGTGGACCGTAGCTTAAAGCCTTCTCATTCTCCTATGTAGTGACAAAACACAAGATAGTAAATATATTAGTCGAGTTGCTACATTATTTCTCGATAATTCATTAAAGTGTGTTTTGAAACAAAACTTACATATATTCGGCGGTCCCCATCATTAGGGAATACCCCGTCAATAGTGTGGGTCCGCCAGTAGGTGTCAATGAGTGAAGGGTACTCGTGAGTGTCTGAGGCCTGCATCTGTACATACACACGCATATAAGATGAAACTAATTAAAAACGACAAATCACAACACACCAAAGCGTATAATCAGATATATATGTACATATGTATGTAAAATAATTATAATGTTTATTACCATCTCATCCGAGGCGGAGCTAAATAGCCAGCGACCGGGATCCCTGTCGAGATATGACGACGCTCTTTTGCCGGTTTAGCCGATTTTGAGTGGCTCGAGCAAGGTTCTTGGGATCATTCCAAAAAGCAATGTACTTGTCCCACTCAGCCGCTGTAATCTCCTCGGGACGTGCCCGCCTGATCCCCTCCACATCGTAAGTCCCGGTGGTGGGGTCTGCCTTCCAATGCCTGGCCTTGAAAGTAGCCTTGTTGGTATTGTAGGCTTTTTGCAGGTGCTGGTTGATGCCTTCGTATATCTCTGTCCAGCGGTCAGACTCCCTGTGCGGCCTGAGGTCAAACAGGGTCTGCAATCATATACAACAAAACGAAAACAGAGTTAGAGATATAATTTATATATTTATTTAAATTTGTTTATTTATTTATATGATATAAATAAATAAACGAATTTAGATAAATATACACAATTAAATAAATGAACACGATAATGAAATAAACATAAAAGGATAACTGACCCCAATATCTGAAATGATCGCCGCCTTCCGCTCCTTCGGGACCTTCTCCCAAGAAGGGTAGTACAACGGCACACTCCTAACGACCTCCCCGATGTAGTTAGACCAGTTAGCCGCATGGGGACCGAGAGGGTTTAGGGTTTGTTTGTCACCCACCTCAAAAGTGATCGGGACGGGGCCTTTAGTTTCCGCGATGTCCTTTAGGGAAAGGTTGCGGGTCTTGTCGCGGGTATTCAGCCTGCCCGCTGCCCTGCCGCCCAAATTGGGCTTTCGTTTACCTCTGCCTGCAAAATCAAGTTAGTGATAAAGTCATAAAAATTCAAGGCAAACAAGTTCAATATATGTATCAAATTTATGCTTGTATTACAATAATCCAGAAATTCTTACCTCTGTTAGAAAAGCAGCCCCCGCAACCGGTGGGTACAACGTGTGATGGGGGACGATCGTCACCGCCACCGTCACCTCCGTGCGACCGTGCAACATGTGCTGACATCTGTACAAGTACAATTAACATAACATATAGAAATTCATGAACAAAATAATATAAGCATGCACACATCCAAATACATACCATATCCAAAAACAAAATTTCAGGACGGGTTTTTGTTTTTTTTATAGGATGATTGATTTCTGACGGGGATTTCCCAAAATAAATCACTAAAACTCCTAAAAACATTCCTAAAGGGTTCAGTAAAACAAATATCAAAGCATAATCCATTTAAACACGAAACATACATAAATTTCAACGCAAATCAACTTAATAATAACAATAAATCTATCAAAATTTAAAAACAATAAACATTACCCCTGCGACATGTCACGGGAGATACCAAAAGGAGGGAAAAAAAATTTTAAAAAAAAAAAAAAAAACATACCTAGCTGTGGAATTCGGCTCGTTGTCGGCTCGGCTGTGGACTCGGCTCGATCACGGCTCGTTCTCCTTCTTGGCTGCTGTCGCGACTGCCAAAACCAAAAAAAAAATTAATTAACAAAATTTTCTAATTAACAACTTCTTACAACATTAATAAACTTGTTTAACCAAATCCTACTATAATTAACAAAATTAAAAAATATATATATATACAACGATACCACCACAACCGTGGTGAGTCGATACCAAAAAAAATTAACAGCACCCACCAAATATTAGGGGTTAGAAAAAGAAGATATTGAATTTATGGTTTTTGAGGAGGTGGAGGTTTGCTGTGTAAGCCAGTTTTTTTGGAGGTGGTGGTGGTGGGTTATGTTGTAGTGGTGGAGGTGGTGGGTTATGTTGTAGTGGTGGAGGTGGTGATGTTGTTTTTAGGTGGTGGTGTGCTCGTCGGCAAAATCGCCGGTGTGATCTATATATTTTTTTTCGTATGAAACTGTGAAGATGAATGAACCAGATCTAGTTTTTAACACTTTTCCCCAGCGCTAATCCCCGGCGACATGTCGCCGGGGAAAAGTTAAAATTTGTCGTTTAGCGTAATGAAATTATTGGCGTGTAAATTGGCGCGTTAATATACTTTTTTATAGTTTTTATTTAACTTTTTAAATAAAATATATAACTTATTTATAAAATGTATAACTTATGTTTTATTATTATTTATATAACTTTTTTATAAAATGTATAATTATTATTTACAATTATTTTTTATAAATTATATAATTGGTTTGTTTCGGCCGGGTCGGTCCGGTTCCTCGGTTCGTATATAATTATTATTTAAAATGATTTTTTATAAAATATATAATTATTATTTACAATTATTTTTTGTAAATTATATAATTGGTTTGTTTCGGCCGGGTCGGTCCGGTTCCTCGGTTCGTTATATAAATATATTTAAATGATTTTTTTATTAAATATATAATTATTTTTACAATATTTTTTGTATATATATAATTGGTTTGTTTCGGTGGGTCGGTTCCGTCCTCGGTTCGTAGATAATTATTATTGTAAAAAATTATTTTTTTTAAATATATTAATTTTTGTTACATGTATTTTTATAAATTATATAATTGGCTATGTTCGGCGGTCGGTCCGGTTCACTGTGTTCGTATTTAATTAGTATTTTAATAATTGATTTTTTATAAAAATTTTTTTTTATTATTTTTCAATTAGAGTTTCTACGGAGTGAGATCGGATATGTTAGGTTATACATTAGAGGTTCAACGGATGAAGATGGATATGTAGGGTTATACAGTATGAGTTTTACGGAGTGACGATATGTGACGGTTTTATACTTTAGAGGTTTAACGGAGTGAGTCGATATGGTAGGGTTATAATTAGAGTTTCAGGATGAGTAGTATGTTACCGGTTTATACTTTAGAGGTTCAACGATGAGTCGATATGATATGGTTGTAGGTAGAGGTCAACGGATATTGAGTCGTTATGTTACGGTTATATACATTAGAGTTTCAACGGATGCGTGGATTATGGTAGGTTTATACAGTAGATGTCAACGGATTGAGACGATATGTTTCGGTTTTTACATTAGAGGTTCAACGGATGGTGATATGATAGGGTTATATAGTATGAGGTTACAACGGATCACTAGTCTGTATGTTACGGTATATACATGAGTGGTTCAACGGATGAGTGGAGTTGGTAGGGTTATCACAGTAGAGGTTAAACGGATGAGACGATATGTTACGGTTATACATTAGAGGTTCAACGGATGGTCCGATATGATAGGGTTATACATTAGAGGTTCAACGGATGAGTCGATATGTTACGGTTATTACATTTAGGTTCAAGGTCCTATGAGTGGATATGGTAGGCGTTATAAAGTAGTGGTTTCAACAGATGAGACGATATGTTACGGTTATTATACATTTAGAGGTTAAACGGATGAGGTCGATATGGCAGGTTATACAGTAGATGTTCAACGGATGAGTCGATATGTTACGGTTATACATTAGATGTTCAACGGATGAGTCGATATGGCAGGGTTATACATTAGAGGTTCAACGGATGAGACGATATGGTATGGTTATACATTAGAGTTTCAACGGAATGGAGTGGATTTGTAGGGTTATAAGTTGAGGTATCAACGCGAATGAGTCGATAAGTTACGGTTTAAACATTAGAGTTTCAACGGTTATGAGTGGATATGGTAGTTATACAGTAGGGTTCAAACTGATGATGACGATATGTTAGGTTATACATAGAGGTTAATAGGATGTAGTGGATAATGTAGGGTTATCAGTAGAGGTTCAACGGATGAGACGATATTGTTACGGTTTATACATTAGAGGTTCAAAGGAATGAGTCGATTATGATAGGGTATATAGTAGAGGTTCAACGGATGAGTCGATATGTTACGGTGTTAAATTAGTGGTACAACGGCATGAGTGGATTTGGTAGGGTTATAAGTAGAGGTAACAACAGTTGTGACGTTAATGTTACGGTTATACATTAAGCGTTAACGGGATGAGTGGATATGGTTAGGGTTATACTGTAGAGGTTCAACGTATGAGACGATATGTTACGGTTATTACTTTAGTGGTTCATCGGTTGAGTCGATATGAAAGGGTTATATAGTAGAGGTTCATTCGGTAATGAGTCGATATGTTTCGTTTACAATTAGGGTTCAACGGTGAGTATTGGTTATGGTAGGTTTATAAGTAGAGGTTCAACGGATGATTCGATATGGTTACGGTGTATACATTAGTGGTTCAACGATGAGTCGTTTGGCTGGGTTATACATTAGAGGTTCAAACGGGATGTGGACGATATGTTATGGTTATACATTAGTGTTTTCACGCTCGGGTGAGTGGATATGGGTAGGGTTATACAGTAGTGGTTCAACGGATGAAGTCTATATGTTACGGTTATACATTAGTGTTTCAACGGCAATGGTGGAATATGGTGAGGGGTTATACAGTAGAGGTTCAACGGATGAGTCGATATGTTACGGTTATACATTAGAGGTTCAACGGATGAGTCGATATGGCAGGGTTATACATTAGAGGTTCAACGGATGAGACGATATGGTATGGTTATACATTAGAGTTTCAACGGATGAGACGATATGTTACGGTTATACATTAGAGGTTCAACGGATGAGTCGATATGGTAGGGTTATACAGTAGAGGTTCAACGAATGAGTCGTATTGTTAACGGTTATCATTAGAGGTTCAACGTATGTGTCGATAATGGTATGGTTATACATTAGACGTTCAACGGACGAGTCGAGATGTTAGGGTTATACATTAGACGTTCAATGGACGAGTCGATATGGTATGGTTATACATTAGAGGTTCAACAGATGATTCGAGATGTTAGGGTTATACATTAGACGTTCAACGGACGAGTCGAGATGTTAGGGTTATCACTCTTGATAGTTATGGTAATAATTACTATGCATGTCCAAAATCAAAGGTGAACAATCACATGTTTTTTATTTGTGTAATATATAAATATTCTGGTTAGTTGTTAAAAGAATTGATTTTTTACTATTTAACTGCCTCCGAAACATTTTGGATGTGGATTTTTTTTATGGAAAGAGACCCGACTTCGTGAATTGATGAGTTCTCCTGGAGCTCCAAGTTACTCTACAGGACATTCAACACCTCCAAGTTATTCTTCAGACCTTCATCGGCGCTCCAAGCTATTCTTCTTGGACCTTCAAAATCACACTACAAACTTTATCTGAGGATCTTCAAGAAATAAGATGAGTGCTCCAACTGAAGCACTTGCGTTGGAAAGATAAGTGATACTCAAATATGGCAATCATTGGGAAGTGCGGTATGCATCCGGAAAACAAACATACAATTAATTTTCGGCTGCACTAGTTTCACAGTCTCAATGAAAGGGAAAAACTTTGATTTGGAGTAGTTTGTCATGTTGCAATGTAATTCGTTTAATTTCGAGTAGTTTGTCTTGCAATGTAATTGTATGTTGTTATTTATTGTTATATGTGAAGACTTTGTTTATACTTTTATGATATGAATGTTTGGTTGATGTGTATGCGGATATGCATGTGTTTTTGTATAAACAATATCACCTTAAAAAATACATATAGTTTTTTGTTGTTAAAAATATCGGATTTTCGGACGATACAAATCTAAAAAAACGTAGTTAATTAAAGTCCAACAAAGTCAAACGTTTTCCCGAGCGAAATATTTTTATATCAAATAATTTTAAATTATAAATTTTTAAATATTAATTATTAAAAACTTAGTTTTTTTTAATAAATTATAGTTTTGATATATTAATAAAACTTTTAGTAAAAAATTTAGTTGTGTGTTGTTTGTGATATAGTAATAAAACTCATAAATAATTTAATAACTTTTCCTCCGGCGACCATGTCGCCGGGGAAACAATCTTTTTTTATTTTTGTTATATTCTGTGATATATTAATAAACTTTTATAATTTTAAAATAATATTTCCCGGAGACATGTCGCCGGGGAAACATTTTTTTTTTTTTTTGATATATTTGTGATATATTAATAATACTTTATAATTTTTAATAATACTTTCCCCGGCGACATGTCGCCGGGGAAACATCTTTTTTATTTTTGTTTATTTGTGTTATATAATATAATCTTTATAATTATTAATAATACTTCCCCGGCGAATGTCGCCGGCGGAAACGTATGCGGGAAAATTTCCCGCTTCGTTTTCGTAGAAATATTTTGGTAAATTTTTAACGGTCACTTATCCCCGGAGACATGTCGCCGGGGAAAAGTTTTAGATTACTTTGACTAATTTTCTACGAGAATTGGGGCCACGTAGGATCTATTTTTGTCGTTTAGTGCATTATTCCCCAGCGTCATATGTCGCCGGGGAAAAGTCCGTCACATGTTCTCATATTTCTTGTAGTGAAGGGTTAGCTAATTATTTATACGAATAAATGCTGGTTTGGTTGCTAAGCCAAGACTCGGACGAAGATACACAAAGCTACATCAATCTCTTTCTTTTTCTTTTCTATTTTCTCTTTTTTTTGGAATTATATAATACATCATCAACTTGGGTTACAATTCGTTACCCTACACTTGGCTTTGACTATGCTCGATATTTACAATCTAACTAATGACCCAATTTGAGGTGGATCAAAATAACATAGAGATCATCTAACAAACATATGGGGATATTAACTTAACTTCTCTTTCCCATTCTTCTGCAAAATAAATACTACCATGAATCTCAATCGTCCCAAAATCCCAAAACAGTATTTACAAGGATAAGGACTTAGCAACCGTGTACTCAAATAATTAACTTGGGTTAAACACAATAATATACTAAAGGTGAGTACATACAAGGTAGGCTAAGGCGATTTGGGTATAACGATTGGTTTAAAGGTTAACAATGTTCTTCATTAATAGTCTGGCTTAACCAGAAAATTACGAGAACCGTGAAAAGGATAGGCTCAGAGGGTTGTACTAGTGGTATCCTGCACTAAAAATGAGTGCATGGCAAGGGTGTGGGATAGTTATATGATCAGTGAGACCATCATAATAATTATAGGTTTAAAACATGGGTTAATCCTAATGCCTCTTATTTAGCAAATCCTAATACTCATTATGCGGTCTCGGGATGCATCACAATAACAAGTTCTAGAATTTAAAATACTATCGGTACACTCATATAATTTAATACCAATCTGAATGCTCCAGAAAAGGTAACAAAACCACATATACACATCCGTAACGACGGAATAGATACACATGATTTCTCACTCCTTAACTCGAGAATGTCAATCAGCAGTCAAGGGATTAGTCTGGGGTGGGGACTGTACAGCATGCGTCACCGGCGTAGAGGAATCGCTAGTCGCCTCGACACTGCGCACACATAGCAAACAACCAACCAATACTGAGGGTTACACATTCTTTTATTATGATTGCGTACCACAAACACTATTATTAGACGGACATAGAAGATAAATTACTTACTTGGGGGGAGGAGTCTCGCTCACCTCTTTAGCAGTAAGCATGGGTGGCGCATCCAGGGTTTCCTCCTCAGTCGATGTACTCAAACCAGACTGACATGACGAACCCTCTTTGACTAGCCCGCACCGTCATCACTGGTGGCCCTCCTTGCGTTTCAACCCAGAGTCAACTTCTCCAGCCTCACTTTCCCCCCTTCGCATCAGCAATCCTCCTGAAGAACCAACGCTTGTTGCGTCTAGCCTGGGGGGCTCCGCAGTTGCACCCGGTACACTGCACAGTGGTGTGGGTGTTAATACATCAGTACTCTCAGCCTCTGGTTGCTCCAGCACAAGTTCCATTGTGCGCCCGGCGGTACTTTCCAACAGTGGCTCCTCACCATCTCTTAAAGGGCGCACCCCCTCGGTCACCAGCTTGGTTTTTATGTTAAATAATATTTTTACAACTCCAAATAACCACGCTAAACAAAACCATTTCTGCGCAACACAACGAAAACAAAAAAACCAGATATGGTTACTAAGCTTAATAAAAAGAGCGCTTACACTACTGAACGAGGGAGAAGGAAGGACAAGCACCCACCCCGGCCGTCATCGCCTATAAACGTCGGCACTTCCTCGGGGCTTTGGAAATAATTACGGCTAATGCCCATGTGGCATAGAAAGGCTTCCGAGTATGCGTTGATAGGTGATACGATCTCATATTATAAGTCCGCCCTACCATACTAGACACCACGGGGGGTGGCGCGCGTCATCCCTCGGCAATGACCCCGAGTATTAGAAGCGAAGTCCCAGGGAACCAACGCATCATCTACCCAGAAGAACATCTCCCTCCAACGCTTAGCGCATCTAATTTTTCTAGTAAAAGCACTGTCAACGCCCGGCGCGCTTGGAAACGATACCCATCCATGACTAAGAGGTGTGATAGAAGCGCTGAACAAATGGTACCGGTGGGATAAATGCCAATAGGCGGCAATTAAACCTCGAAATTGGTTATTTTGGCCGCACCTATGCAGTGGAATTGGGAAATATGAAGACGATAATAATTCAGGACGTTGCACATAAACAACGAAAGGGGTACACGTTGATTGGCAAATTCAAAGAACCGTGTGTATACCCCAACCTTCCCCACTGGGAAATCCGCTATACTCGCACTCGCAGCCGGCACTACCGGGTGCAGTGCGGATGGGATGTAATACTCAGATGTGAACCACAAGTTCCTCATCTGTTATTTTTCTGATGTAAAATCATTAAAAATAATATTTTTTGTAAGTTGCAACACCATGATTTGTGAAGCAAGGGTTTGGATGCGCACGCGCGTATTACCTGTGTATGATTTCTGATGATTAATGGAAGCTTTATCAATGGTGATGGAAGAGATTTTTTTTACTGTGGCACTAACAATGAAATGGAGGCGACCCCTTATATAGGGCAAGTTGTTACTGACACGACGCCGGATGAGGAACACGTGTCCCCCACTTGTCCTAATCGTGTGGTAGGGGTGCAACATATAAGCTATGTTCTAGCTACCTTTCACGAAATAAATTAAGAGCACTTTTTGCTACCACGTTGACCAGATTCATTGTTCTGGGCGGGACAATTCCTTGTTTCTTCCTCAATACGCATCCAGGAATATTTGCCGCGACTATTTGTAGTCTAGCATCCGCGGTCTTACCCAGCGCATACTAGACTGGGGGGACATGATGACGTATAGTCCAACCTCGGGTCATGAACCCGACCCGCGAATAGTACTTATACCCAGGCCCATGATGAATGGGCCATAACGACATCAATACGGTTTTCAAGGCCCTAAAAGGGACTGTCCTATGGGGAAGCCCATGACATATGGGCTATCACGACGAGGGTTTAGGCCCATGAGGCCCAACTAGCGCACACGTGCGCAGGCATCTAGAACACCCGTTAAGAACGAGTCATAATCATGAGGTGGGCCCACTAGTTACTAAATTATGGTGGGGCCTCCCGGGTACTAACCTAATTAATGGGACAAAGCCCATTAGGGTTCGGTGAGTATATAAAGATGCACCTAGGCCTCCCTATCAAATGTACCCCTCAATAACCCTAAACTTTCACTAAACCTAAACCGATTACTTACTCTCACGCCGGAGGATAATCGGGGAGAACAATCCCAACGGTAAGCCAAACGTGCTTTACGTTTCTTAGTGTCGCAGTCCTCATACATCAGACTAAATTGATACAGGACCGGAGCCTAACATATCCGTATTACACCTAATTCGGACCTAATCAAGGATCGTCCAACTTTTGTATCAACAATTAGTGTGACCATCATAACAATTACAGGTTTAAAACATAGGTTAATCCTAATGCCTCTTATCAAGCAAATCTTAATACTTACTATGCGGTCTCGGAATGCATCACAATAACAAGTTTTAGAATTTAATATACTATCGGTACACTCATATGATTCTTTGAACCGATCTTAATGTTCCATAAAAGGTGACAAAGATCATACGTACACATCTGTAACGACAAAATAGACACATATGTCTGCATTCGAACCTTAACTCGAAATTGCTAAAGGTGGAATCATCTTGGGTATCAATAATGGATACCCGAATTCCTAAAGATCTAAAGGCGAACATCACATTTTTAGGGTGGAATTCTGAGGGTTTTTGTGTTAGTCATATAAGTTCCTATCCATGAGACGCTATTAATACTCGGTTTTCGTCGGTATGTCTAATAAAAAATTTTAAATTTAGGTTAAAATCACCTCTTATGCTATGTTCTGATATATTACCCATTATTTTAAGGACAAACCAAATGGCAAATGAAAGAATAGTTTCTAAGGCTTATTTTCCCCCTACACTTAAGTTGAACATTATCCCTAATTACCTTTTTATGCTATGTTTTGATATATTACCTATCATTTTAAGGTCAAAGCAAATGAAAAATGAAGGATTAGTTTCTAAGGCTAATTTTTCCCCCTTACACTTAAGTTGAACATTGTTCTCAATGTTCTATAGAAGTACCTGTAAAAACGAATAAAGGGAAAAGAAAACAAGTAAAAGAAACTAGTACTCCCCTAGTACACCAAGCATAAAATGTGCGATATAATAATATACAATGTGAAATTAGGGTTGACTCTATAAAGCAGTAAAGATAGGATGAGAGAATTGTCAAACTCATTGGTTTTGCAGGTTTATAAAGGAAGAGTACATATTTTAAATGTTGTGCAAGTTTTATTTTCAAAAATAATTAAAAACTTTAAGAAACTGTCAGGGTTATCCTGACCCCATCACAGGTGTCGTGGTGACGGCGTCGCGTGTAAATCATGATGCCGTCTCCACACACTGTGAAAATGAAATTTTTGTTTTTGATGAAAAAATTCCTACACTTGATTCCATAGGTTAGTTCCTGTACAAATGGCTGCATAAAATCTGAGATTTGACAATTTACTCATATGACTCAAAACTGACGCGAATTAATCTAAACGATTTATTTCAAATGTTTGAATATGGTTCTAAAAACCGGATAATTCCCCTACACTTATTTCGTTGCAAAATACCTTTGATTGCAAATAAGACGAAGTTACAAACCAACAAAGCATGATTACAAACTAATTCAAACATAATAAAACAAATAATAAAGAATTAAAACACACGACACTCCTAATATGCGAGAAAAGTAAATATTGGGTTGCCTCCCAAAAAGCGCTTTTCTTTATTTACGAGTCTTGTAGCTAGACTTGAAGTTACACGCCAAGTGTCGTAGAAGTGGTCCAAGTCTTGGGCTTTCTCTTTCGGAGAGCTTCCTAGTGGTTGGGATTGATTATAAGGTTTTGGTAAACTCTTCTCCGTCTGGATCGATCAGTCTAATCTTGGCGTGCCATGCTCCATCTCCATTTTTAGGTGGTTTGTCCCAGTTAATCGGGTTTTTAATTAGGTCCTCCGATTCCCACATATTGCTCTTAAGATTAATGGGAATGGCTCCTAAAAATTCTACCATCCTCCTAAACACTAAGGCATCCTTAAAAGGATTAAGCTCGACATCTCTAGCAATTTCCCATTCTCCGAGTACATGGCAGTCTAAGAAGTCCTTCCTAGCATAATAAGGGGTTCGTGCGCCTACTCCATCCGAGCGAGGTCGTGGTTTGTATGATTCCCTTTTTCCAAGTGTGGTCTAATAAGGTGCTTCCTCCTCTCCTAAGTCGACTCCTTTTACTCCAAATACCAACCTAGTGATTCTTTATCCTACCGCTATTTTGGCCATTCTACAATCTATAACTGCGTTGGCGATAGCTAGGAATCCTCTTCCTACTAGCAGAGGGGTTTCGGGGTCCTTCTTTATATCGATCACGTATAAATCATTTAATAGTTTTAGTTTTCCTATGTGGACTTCTACGTCTTTAACAATCCTAACGGTGTAGGATTTGGTTCCATCAGCTAACCCAAAGATATGGTCAGTCTCTTCTAATAGTCTAATGTTAAGCTTTTTGAAGAGGTAAAGTGGGATTATGTTTATGCATGATCCTAGATCAGCCAAGGTGTCGAAAGGTTTTGAGTCCCCTAATCTACAAGGTAGCGTGAATAGTTTGGGGTCTTCCATCTTTGCAGGTACTTCTCCTTGGACAAATGTTGATCCATTTTTGCCTAGTTCTAAGCTCTCTACGTATTTATCCAATATAGCGTTATAGATTTGAGCATAAGCTAAGACTTCAAGAACCGGTAGGTTAAGATGCAAATCCTGAAATTCATCTTCAAGAGTTAGTTCGGGTTCTTTCGGTTGTTGCGGTTCGATCACCATCTCGGGTTGTAGCAGGTTTGTTTAGGAAATGTTAGCCTCCTTGGAATGTGCTTTGATAGCATTGATTGAAGTGGATGGGAGAGATGAGCAGTGGGGTTTAATTGTCGGATAAGAACGAGCAGACAAAACTGGGGAAGTACTCAGTTTTGGGTTCTTAATTATGTCGCTAGGTAGCGTTACTGCTATACGATCGGTGATAGCCTTCAACACAGTGTCAATTTTGTTGGTCATCTCACTCTGTTGTTGCTTGAAATCGGCTTCAAACTTGGACAGCCTAGCGTCTTGAGATGCCATGAAGTTGGATACTGGTCCTTCTAGATTTGATTGATTATTAAAGCTTTGAGGACGGTTGTTGAAGGAACGGTTCAGGATTGAACCGTTGGGTTGGAACCGGTTAGGTGGGTTTGAAAAATTATTTTGAGAATTTTGGGGTTGTCTCCACCTAAGGTTTGGGTGACTTTTCCATGATGGATTATAGGTGTCACCAAGATTGTTTTGCTCAGGCTTGAAAGTATACCACTTACCTCCCGCTTTATCGGTACGTGAGGATGCGTATTCAACAAAGGCTTATTCGAGATCTTCCATGCAATACTGAGTGTCATGAGAACCACTGCAGATCTCACATGAGGTAGTGACTTTATTCACTTAAGTAGGTTGTGTTGGAGCAAGATGAGCTTCCATCAAGCGTTGGACTTGATTTTCGAGCTCGATTAGACGGTGGTCAGATGTACTCAGGACATCTTAAGGCAAAGCGATTGCCTTGACTGGCTTAGCGAAATCCCTTGGGTCATTCCAACTTTTGTTATCATAGAGGGCGTCCTCTAATAATGCCCATGATTCTTTGGCATTTAGTTCATGAAGCTTACCACCGGCTAATTGGTCAATGGTTCGTCTTGTGACAGGATTGACATGGTCATAAAAAATTTAGACTTGGAGCCAAAGGTTGATGCTATGATGAGGGACTTTTTGTAGTAAGTCCTTAAAACGAGTCCATGATTCAGATAGAGATTCTCCATGATGTTGTTGGAACATCAGGATATCATTGCAGAGTTTTTTAGTCCTTTCTGGTGGAAAGAATTAAGCAAGGAAACGAGTAGTAAGATCCTCTCATGTGGTGATGGATCCTGCTAGAAGACGTTCAAGCCAATTGCTAGCTTGATCGCGAAGGGAAAATTGAAATAAACGAAGGCGCGTTCTTTCCCTATTTTCACCGTTAAGGTCAAGTGGGTCCACTAGTTTTAAGAAATCTTTAAGGTGTTGGTTCCGATCCTCGGACCGAATTCCGTGGAATGAGCATCCGGTTTGCACCAACCGGATGGTGTCAGATCGAAGAGGTACCACATTGTTCCCTACGGGGAGCTCGATGGTATTAATGTAGCCCTCGTGGCTAGGTTTGGAGTAGTCTCTAAGAGTATAGATAGGATTCTCGGCTCCTATGGTGGTTGACGAGAATGTATTACGAAAAAAGGACACACCAAAGAAAAATGTCTACGAGAAAGCTAATATGTGGGAAATAAAGGTCTTACTATTGAAAGGATTAAAGAAGTGAAACTAGCTAAAAATAACTATGATCAAAACCTAACTATTCCCCAGGCAGCGGCGCCAAAAACTTGATGCGGTTGTCGTAAGGGACTTCTACAAGAAGTTTTACAACTCCCTAGGCAGAGTACCTAACCGTTGTAGTAGTAGTATAGGCAAGACTCGGGGGTTGTTATCGTTCTCTATTGGAATAGGTTGGGAAGGCTTGATTACGGTCTAACAGAATTCTAAGGGTTGAGAGAAGATTATTTTTGTATTTTTATATTTTATAGAAAGCATGTAAATCATATGTATGAGAGGTTTGGTTGGTTTTAGCTATTAAACTAAATAATAAACTACGCTACTGGTGATAACAATATAATAAAAAGATTGTATTCATTTAATCATGTATTATTCCCTAGATTGCTTCTTCTAGTGTTGTTGCTCTGTCACACTTGTGATGATCTATGTAATTATTTCCTAAGTCATGAACAGATTACACGAACCTGCCGTCTATTTAATATTCCGTTAAGGCAACGCACAAGTAAGGTAGTATGAAGACTATTACAAGGCCTCTAAGAGTACATTAAATGCATTTGAAATATATTAAAAGTGGATCAACCATATAAGGGGCAAGATAGTATGAATACTGTTACCCGATGGTATCCTTTCTACACAATCATGTTTCCCTAGACATATCAACAGCGATACAGACAAAAGCTGGTTTTCTAAAGCCTAACATGCATATTCATTCACAAGAAGCAACACCACTAAGATCTACATTCTAGGTTTCATACAATCATAAATGAACATAATAGGGAGTTTAGCCAAGCATGTTAAAGATAAAGCAAGAACAATAAATAATCAAACAACAAAATATATTGAATGATTAAGATAATCTCACTTGATTAAAACATGAATTAAAGGAAGTACAATAGGGTTTTGAATCCCTAAAATCATCCTAATAAGCTGCCAAACGAACTAGTGTTCGTCTCCCCTT
Source organism: Tanacetum coccineum (assembly GCA_026074375.1). NCBI lineage: Eukaryota > Viridiplantae > Streptophyta > Magnoliopsida > Asterales > Asteraceae > Tanacetum > Tanacetum coccineum. Next base: position 27,619 of record BQNB010048426.1, read on the forward strand.
TTTTACTCTAAAGTTACACACTTAAAACCCTAAAAACATATTTGTATATATAGGAAAGTCGCTACGACGGCGTCACATTTTAATCGTGACGCCGTCGTGAAAGAGAATATTCTAGATCTTGGGCTGGGTCGTGCGAGCTGACGCCGTCGTGAATTCTTATGACATCGTCGTGAGATGAATCGTGATGGCGTCAGGTGCATTTTGTGACGCCGTCTCCAGCCGCTGAGAACATAATCTTGAGAGATGTTGGTGTAGGTCTGTAATCTTGTCCGTTTCTTTTCGAAATGAGCCTAAGTTACGTGTATTTCCTCTAAATGCCTTCCAAATGCTAAATACCTGAAAAGGAACTATTAAGTACCTATTTTAGGCATAAATGCACGATTTAAGGGGTTAAATGACCTCGAAAAAGTATATAAAATGACACCTCATCATTAACATAGAGAGATATTTTAAATTAAAGATAGACTAGATGATTCTTGATGTCTAGAAGATGCCACAAGCAAAAGGTGGGTTGTCGATTATTTAGATCAATTTAAACATATGAGAATGTTTAATTTTGATAGGGTGAGGAAGAGGGAGTTGGTGAGAGATGATTTGATGATGTGCGAGCACGCGGTATGGGACGAGTGAGAAGAAATTGAATGAAGTCAAGCTTATTTCTTATTGATTGAAATTGATTTTGGGTGTACATGCAATAATGGCAAAACCCCGAGTGAAAGTTGACTTGGTCAAGAGAAGCGGGGTGAATCAAAGGTGGCAATGGAGAGTGTGGAGAAGGTGGTACTTGAGAGTAGGTGTTTGTTTCATGATGGAGATTTGTTTCAAGAAGTTGAGAAATGTGATGGAGTTGATTCATCATGTGTTCTCTATTTGGATTGTTGGTAGGTGGTGGAGTAGGTTTAAAAGTAGCTCTTGGTGGAGGAGAAGGTGATGCATTTTGAGATGGTGGTGGTGATTTTGGTGTGGGTGTAGTTCTTCTCTAAACTTGTCTCACTAAAATTCTAGGTTTTCTCGAGAAGTTTAAAGGGGGTTTGAGCAAGACATTTAGAATCAAGATAAGAAGAAGAATAGAGGTGGAGAAGATGATGGATAATGAAGATGATGTATGGTTTAAATATTAGAGGGGATAAGGAAATATGGAAAAGCATGGTATGGAACGAAAGTGGTTCAAGAAATGGTTTACCTAAACAGATAAATGCCAGCTGAGGCTATAGTCAAGAAGGTCAAAGTTGCAGAAAAAGAGAGAACAGTGAAAAGTTCATTTCCCTCCTGAAGGCGGTCCCATAAAGGTGGGGCGGTCCTAGATATATTGGGGAGCCACCACAAGTTTTTGGGGGCCGTTTTCTGGTGTTGACGAATTTTTCCCAGATTTCTCAGTTTGTCACTTTAGTGCAGAAAAGAAGGGCTAGTGACAATAAAATGTGGAAATCCTACTTTTCAAGAATCAACTAATTCTATCTTTGCAACAAAAATAAACTTATGCAAATCAAAATTTAGGAGAAACACGCATAAGCTTAAGAGTAAGTATCTAGTCATGCATTTTAAGCATAAGCGTAATATTAGATTAACATGCAAATAGAATTTAGGATGATAAAATGGAAAGATCATCCAAGGCAAGTTTTATTGCCTTCCTACGTACCCAAATCCTAATAATAAATTCATGAAACTAAGTAGCAAAGCATAGAGTAATTAGTGAGATAAGAAATACTTATATTTATAAGTATGTAACACTTCTTCAAGGTTCTTCACTTCTTTCTACCCTTCATAGCGTTCTTGAGTGCTTTTTCGATTGACCTTAACTTTTTCGGTGCTCATCTCGGTGTTGACTTTGGTGATTTAGGATTTTAGTTTGGTAAGTGTGCAAGTTTTGATTTTCATGAGGTTGGTTTTCGAGGACTTGAGGAACGAGATTTGAAAACGAGTTGACAAGACGAGAGGGTGAAGGAGTATTAGAACAAGAAGTCTCTTTTTCATTTTTCGACAACATTGTCCTCAATATAGAGATGATGATGAATATTACAAATATGGAGGAACAAGAATCGGAATTGACTCTGACAACATCTTTTCATGCCATGATCCTCTCGTGTCTTTCGCTCATAATGAGGAGCGAGGGGATACATAACACGGTTACACAAGATGTCACGATCATCCGATTACTCAGGAGAGTTTGACACAACGTGTTTGAACAATCTAGTCAATAACATTCCACAAGGTAAATTAACCTTATGTTGTCGCCTAATTGCTTCCATTCTTTTAAGAATGAAAAATGCTAGATTGTATCGTGTGGATGTCGCGATGCAATAAAGCATGTGACACAAACATGTCGGGACATGATCCCAGTTACCACCTAGACAAAACATGTTTTCACGAATGATTTTAACTCAAGACTTCATATGAGATTTAAGTTCACGATGAATTTCGTTTTCTTCAACATCAATGATTTTCTTATGACGAATACGAGTTATGGGTTTTGTTCGAATAATTTGAACTAGGTATTTGATGTAATTTGGAGAGGGGGGAGTGGTTTGATAAATACCATTTGAGGGAGTGATAATCTCCAAGTAGTCAAGTGACCACTTGTCATAATAAGAGCAATGACCTTTGAAAGGAATGCCTAAAATTTGTTCGAACTCCTTGAGAGTGAAAGAAAACGATTTATTTTGAAAGAAAAAATGAACAACAAAATGACCCTCAGGATTATAGTCAAAATGAAGTTGACTATAGAACTCAAGAACAAAACAGGGAACAATTTGCTCATTTATTGTTAAAAGGCACTCGAAACCGATTGACCCAAACTTAGCATTAAGATTATTCATGTCATCAAAATCTTGATTTACAACCAATACCTCATGAATGTATCGGTTTTCAAGAAGTTTAAGAGTGTTTTGTATTGGTTGATTGAATTCACTTGAGATGATTGGAATATAGTTATGAGTGTTTTGGTGATCGGACCCAGTTACTCGAGGCATTATCACCTAAAAAGGAGAATTATACAAGATTTTATAATTGTGAGATTGTATAGTTAATAAGAATTTGTGCCTAATGTGTGCCTAAATGCAACAAATGTGGAGTTACGGTTAACTCGACTCTAAAATAAAAACTTATGAGTTAACCCAAACACTCCTTAAATCACTTTTGCTTATCCAAACAAGTCGATGAATACATATTGATTATGTATCTCGATTGATGGTCATGAGATCATTATGCATGAATGCAAAAACATTTTTAGAGTGTATTAACAATGCATTAAAACATTTTTGTGGTGTTCTTAACGTGAGAATTTTAGAAAGAAATTTGGGTTTTTGTTCATATCAAAATTTTTGACAAACACACTCAATTATGAAAATCCTATGTCTAAGGGAAGCATAATAGTTATACATTGTATTATTATAGTCCTAATTGCACATAATTAATAGAAAAATGAAAAACCCCAAATTTGATTTTATGTTCAACATGAACCCTAGACACAAATTGAAAAGAAAATAGATGAAATGACTTACAATTGATGATCTTTATGATGTTAGAATTGATTATTGGTGTTGATTTGATCTTCAATTTGAGTTTTAATGGTTGATTTTAAGGTTTGGGGGTTTTGGGTTCGTGTTGTGGCTGCAAAGAAAGGGGTGTTTGTTTTTGAGTTTAACAAAAAATAAGATGACAGACATATGTCTCGTCTGGTGGCGGTCCCATATCAATATGGGGGCCGCCTGATTAAATCACAAGGGAGCCCTAGATATGGGGGCCACCCTCATCAGCGGGTTTTAGACTTGAATTTTGATAAAAAGTTTACGTAAGGAATGACATTATAATTTGCATTTCATGAATTAAAAATGCTTAAAATACTTCGGATGAAGTAATTTAAGTTGTCACGACACGGAATGGAACACGGACTAGAATCGAGACAAGAAGAAAAGAATAACGATTTATGGAATGCGTTCCATCATTCCTAAACCAAGACGGAGATAGTTAAACGATTCACATTTAAGGGGTTTAGTAAGAATGTCGACGATATTGTCAACGGACGAGACTTTTTTGATAGAGATATGTCCTTTTTAGATATTATCACGAAGAAAGTGGTGACGAATTTCGATGTGTTTAGTTCGCGAGTGTTGCACCGGGTTTTTGCTAAGGTCAATCGCACCTTTATTGTCGCACATGATCGGGACGTCATCGAGTTGAATGTCGTAATCGATAAGAGCTTGTTTCATCCATAGTGCTTGTTGACATACCTTTCCGGTGCTTACGTATTTGTCTTCGGTCGTGGATATAGCAAGAATGGTTTTTATCTTCGAGAACCACGATGTTAGACAACATCCTACAAAAGTACAAATACCGCTAGTGCTTTTTCGGTCCACATAATCTCCTGCATGATCAGAGTCGACATATACTACGGTTTCTATGCCGGTCCCCTTAGGATACCATCAGTGGCGGAGCTATGCCTTGCGTAGGCGGTGCCCGGGAACCACCTTAGACAAAAAATTTCTTTAGAAGCAATATAGGACATTTTTTTTGGGACCTACCTTAGAAATTACTCAGGAACCACCTTAGATTGAAAATTTCAAAGAACAAAGAAGGAAAACAAATAAAAAACGAAAAGTTCAATCGGAGATCGGATATATACGTCAGAGTTATGAGGAAGATGAAGTAATAGTAACACCGGTTATTGTTTTTCTGGATATAGCAATTAATCTTATTCTGGAAATAGCAATTTTAACTTTAGAGTTACTTTATTTTGAATATAGCAATTTTAGAATGGGTCGTAGTCTTTTCTTTTTTCCAATATATTCGGTCACACATGTGTTTGCACTTTAGCATTGGTTAATATTTCTTTTACTAGCAATTACAATATTATTTCATTTCACTTTATGTTTTTAACTTTGTGGAACTTTTTTTACTATATTCTTTGGTATATTAAACTGTAGTATAGTAATGATAATATGTTGTATGTAATTATTTAAAGACTTTCTTGACTTTTTATAAGTTTAACAATTACAAATATAATGTCAAAAATTCTAAATTAATAGAGTATTGAAGCTTTGATTTACATTTTCTCACTTATATTAGTAATAATATATTATGCAATTTGTTTTAGCAAAAGTTTCACGTTTTAAAATTTAATAGAAATAGTACACGACGCTCACACTTTTTTTTCTCTAGTTATTTATGCTATATTTTACCTGACAAGACATAATATACCCGACCCGTTGACTAGTTGACTTTTTGACCCGTTTAGTTTCACGTCCCGACTAAGTAAGGGAACCACCTTAGTTTTTGTGCTGGCTCCGCCACTGGATACAATAATCCTAAGTGCGTAGTGCCTTTAATGTATCTGAAGATACCCTTAACCGCTTCAAGATGAGAGGTTTTGGGATCCTCTTGGAAGCGTGCACAAAGACAGACACTAAACATGATATCGGGCCTACTTGCCATTAGATAGAGTAAACTACCTATCATGCCTCGATACTTGGTACTATCTACCGACTTACACTCTTCGTCTTTCGTGAGTTTAGCATCCGAGGACATGGGGGTTTTCATTGGTTTAGAATCTTCTAAGCTAAATTTCTTAAGCATTTCTTTAATATATTTAAACTGATTAAAGAAAATTTCATCTTCCATTTTTCTTGATTTGTAATCCAAGGAAGAAGTGAAGTTCACTCATCATGCTCATCTCAAACTCGTCATGCATGATTTTGGCAAATTCATCACACATGTCTTGACAAGTCGAACTGAATATAATGTCGTCGACATATATTTAAACGATGATGAGATTTGAACTTTTCTTCTTAGTAATACGTGCGTTCTACCATTCCCATTTTGTACTCGTGTTTAATAAGAAAAGCTTTTAATATATCATACCAAGCTTTGGGTGCTTGTTTAAGACCATATAAAGCTTTCTTGGAGTTCCGATACGTAATACTTGATCCGGTTTTTTTTCGAAATCATGAATCACGGAGGTTGTGCCAAGTATTACCTCGTATTGATAAAACCGTTCAAGATGCGTTTTTACGTCTAATTTGGAATATCTTAAAATCTAAGGCACAAGCATAAGCTAGCAATATCCTAATAGACTCTAGCCTAGCAACTGGGGCATAAGTTTCATCATAATCGATGCCCTCTTGTTAATTATAACCTTGTGCGACTAACCTAGCCTTATTTCAAGAAACAATGCCATTCTCGTCTAACTTATTCCTATACACCCACTTGGTTCCTATGATTGTCATATTCTTAGGTTATGGTACTAATTCACCAAACATCGTTTGCATGAATTGATTTATTGCTTCTTGCATTGCGATTATCTAAACTTTTATACTTTATGGCTTCATTCACGATTTTGCTTAGGTTCTATAGTAGATATAAACAAAAGAAAGTTACTTTTAGTTTTAGGTTTGAGTACCTAAAGGGCTCTTTGGTTAGGTTTCTAATGACATTTTCTAATGTATGAGTCTAGAAGCCTTAATATTGACTACTTCGTCAATTTCTAAAGTTTTATCCTCAATGTCATTTTCTAAGTTTTCTTTTCGATAACCTTAATTGCTTCTTATTCCTCTAAGTCATCATCCACCAAGGGTGATGTCTTAGATGGTGGAGGAGTTTCATCGAATGTCACGTTGAGTGATTCTTTGATTTTCATGGTGTGTTTGTTAAGAATGATGTAGGCTTTGCTATTTTGGGAATAACTTTAAAAGACACCTTCGTATGACTTTGGGTCAAACTTAGTACGGTGGTCTTTGGTGTTTAAAATGAAGCAATTGATTCTAAACACTCTAAAATAATCAAGAGTAGGTTTCCTACCTCTCAAGAGTTCATAAGGTGTTTTTCCTAATATGGCTCTAATTAGGATTCGGTATAGGATGTGTAGGTTTGAAGTGTCATTCGGCGTTTACACAAAACTTTTGTTGGATATACGATTGTTCATTAACTATGGTTCTACTCATTTCTTGTAGTGTCCTGTTTTTCCTTTCTACCACCCCATTTGATTATGGAGTGCATGGAGTCGAGAAGTTATGTGTAATACCATTGGCATTACAAATTCTCCAAATTGCACTTCATTATCAAATTCCCTACCATGGTCCATCCTAATTGACAATATAGAACATCCTAATTGGTTTTGTATTCTCTTACTAAATATTTCAAATTGTTCAAAGGCTTCCTTTTTGGTTTTAAGGAATCTTGTCCAAGTGTACCTAGAATAGTCGTCTACTATTACCAAGGTGTAAAGGTTTCCTCCGTAACTCCGTACGGCGGATGGACCGAATAGATCCATATGGAGAAGTTATAAGCATTTAGTCGTTGAGATTATATTCTTAGCTTTATGACTAAGCTTGTTTTCCAATTTTACAAACATCACAAAAATGTTGATCAAACCTAAGCTTAGGTAAGTTCCTGACTAATTCCTTAGATGCTAACGATTGAATGGGACGCATATTTGCGTGACCTAATCGTCTATGCCACAAAGTGGAGTTTTCATCAAATGTTTGGCAAGACAAAATTTATCTTCGGGCTTTAGTTACCTATGTTTCAAACACATATAAGTCTTTCTTCCTAATACCTCTACCTATAACTTTACCGTCCTTAACTATTTCGCTATCATTTTCAGAAAATATAACCTTACACTTACTATCACATATTTGTCTTACACTTAGCAAGTTAAATCCTAAATTATCTACATGCTCTACATTTGCAATTTTAAGCGAGCCATGAGAGATCGTACCTTTGCAAATGAAGTTACGGCGTAGATTACTACTAAAGATGACGTTACCTCCATTGTATGCCTTGTAGGTTGAAAAGAGCTTTCAGTTGCCCATCATGTGTTTAGAGCATCCGCTGTCTTTTATCCACTCGTCGGGCTCCAAGTCAACTCCAAGGCATATATATTTATATAAGACAACAATTCAAACATTTGGTCCCCAATATCTCATGGGTCCAAAGCAGTATTTTAAAAGGCTCAAGGCGTACTAAGGCGCAAAGGGCTTATGGAGCCTTGAGGAGAGACGCAGATCAAGGCGCGGGCTTCATGAATATAAGTCGCATTAAATTGAAGTAAATTATAATAGTTTAGGCGAAAATTTATAGATTGATGATGACTTGAATAACACAAAATAATTAATGTATCTAAAAAATTAAATAGTTAACTAAAAATATCAAGCAATGTAACATATTCATGGCATGACGATATTACGTTATCTCATGCGTAAAATAGAGAGAGGAGTTTGTATGTGCAGACACTTGAATTAAACGACCAAACACTTAAATTGATTGATTAATTTAGTTTCTAGGTAGTTTCTAGGTAATCTATTATTCACATATGAGGGCGATGAATGTTAAATTCGAAAAGAAAGTTTCAAAATTTGTCACCTTTCCTAGGCGCGCCTAGGCTCAAGGCTCTAAATCCCAAGGCTCTGCGCTTTTTATAAGCCTTGTGCATGTGCGGAACCTCGATATGAAAAAATCCCTAGAGCTTGAGCCTTAGAGCCTTAAAGCCTAGGCGCGCCTTAACGCGCTCTTTTTAAAACTATGGTTTAAAGTTGTTGAGGATAGGAATTATTTACTCTTCTAGGAGGTGGAGTTTTTGACCTAAAGTTTGGTTTAGAAAATCCAACTTCGAGTTTTAACGATGGTTTATAAAATTGTTTAACTTCATTTTCATTAGCAACGGGAATTTTAACATTGTTTACCATTATACGTTTTGGTCTAAGACCTAAAATGAATTTTTAAAAAGAAACAGATTTTTTGACATCTGGTGAACAGACAGGCGGTCCCTCAATTGCTTTCGGGGCCGTCTAAGCTTTATGGGGGCCGCCCACAGAGCTTTGGGGGCCGCCACCAGAGGACAAATTATCCTCAGGTTTTACAAATTTTATTTTCTTAGTTCCGCTAGATGATGCTTTGAATGAGTTAAACCCTAGAACCGATTTATCTCCGGAGGGTTTTTGATTACTTAACATTTCATTTAATGAATGTGTACTCTTTTCAAATTGCGTTAGCTTAAGAGCTTCCTCTTTGAGTTTTTCGTTGTCGATTTTAAGTAATTGACACTTTGTGCATTCGAGATCAACTCCCTTATTTTTCTCAAGTTTAGACAACTTTTCTTTTAATTCACTAATTTCTTTTACTAACTTGTTTCTAACACTTTTTAAGTGTTTGTTCTTAAATATTATCGTTAGACTCATTTTTTGGAATTTATAGTATTTACTATCAAACATAGTGTCATCTATCGAATAATTCTAATCACTAAAGTAAGAGGAATCAGAACGTACCTCATTAGATGCTTGAGCCACGAGACATGTTTCATCTTTAGCCTTTTCATCATCTTCCTCACCACCATCACTCCAAGAACCTTTGATGAATGCTCTTTGGTTCTTATCTTTCGGTGGTTTTGGACATTCTTTAATGAGATGATTTGGATCTTCGCATCTAAAACACTTCCTATCACTTTTGTCATTCTTGTCGTCTCAGCTTTTTTGAAATGACTTTTTGTTGTTCTTAGGTTGTCTCACAAACCTACCTCTTCTCTTGAAGAACTTCTTAAAGTCTCTAACCGCCATGGCGTACTCTTCGTCTTCACTACCGGAAGTCGAACATTCTTCATCACTAGATTCCTTTTTAGCCTTTAAAGCAAGAGATTTTCTTTCTCCCTTAGCTATGACTATTTTAGAATCTTTCTTGATGATCATATTATGAACTTTTAGGTTCCCGGTGAGTTCATCAAAAGATAGTGATGTCAAGTCTTTTGACTCTTCAATCACCGTGACCATTGCTCTCCATTTAGGATGTAGAGCCCTAAGAAACTTCCTAACATAGTTCTTGCTAGAGCAACCTTCATCAAGAGCTTTTAGAATAGTAATAATGGTATTAAATCTAGCAAAAACACTATCTATAGATTCATCTTTGAAAATGACGAATTGTTCATATTGTTGTACCAAAAGGTCACTCTTTTTATCTTTGACTTGGCTATTACCCTGATGGGTGATTAACAAAGTTTTCCAAATTTCTTTTGCAGTATTACACATGAAAATTCTTTCATATTCTTTTCTTGGCAAAGCATTATAAATAACCATTTTGGCTTCGTTATTTTTCGCAAGCCTCTTTTTAAGATTATCACTTTGTTTTTCAAAAGGGACAACCTCATCTAATTTGGTTTCCGTATTTTGTTCAATAGGTTAAAAATAACCATTGATAATAACATGTCATTGATCAAGATCTTTTGATTTTACATACGTTTCGAACCTATTTTTCCAATAGATAAAACTATCGCTTTCGAAAGTGATGGTCTTTGCATAGATTGCCCTTCTAGATATTTGTCGGAATCCATAGATCGATCCAAGCTTAAAAATATAGTATATTTTAAAAATCTTGAGTAACCTGGCTATGATACCAATTGTAGAAACTAGAAGGGGGGTTGAATAGTTTACCGGTTAATTGTCATTTTAAAAACGTTGCTTATAAAAAAACTAGGTTCGAATATATGTAAGATCAACCAACAATATGAACAACTAATGTATCTAACTACTTGCAACACAATCACAGTACAAACAATAAATATATGAGTAAGTAAAGGATGAAAGATAAGAGATAAAACAATCAAACCACAACACCAAGATTTATAGTGGTTCGACTACGAAGCTCTTCTTCGCCATACTCCACTCCTCGAGTATCCGACTTGAGATTTCACTAAGTCAACTCCCTTTAGGCGGAGAAAATCGTTTACACGTCGCTTACGTTGTTTTCCGACACTAAGCTAAATGTCGAGTCATAATCTTAGCTAGAACCAATCTACCACTTCACCAATGTATTTTAAGGACTACAATACTAACCGACACACGATCAACACAATCGAATTTATACACTATCTAATTTTATACACAAACACAAGATCAAGAAAATAGATGTTTCAATCTTAGAAGAAGATAGAAGAAAATCACTAATCTATAACAATTCCTTTCTTGGCGAATACGAGTGTTCTTCTCTTGCACTTGATAGAGGAAGGAAGAAGGTAGAAGATGAGATTGGATCACTTAAAACAAGATTAAACTATGTTAGTGATCAAGAGAATTTAAAGAGAGAAAGAAGGTTTTAGAGAGAGAAAGAGATCTGAAAAATTCGTGTAAAGATGTATGTTTTTATACAAGGAATAATGCAGTATTTATAGCCAGGAAAAACCAATGTCTCCTGTGGGCGGTTCCGACGGTCCCAGATATATCTGGGGCCCGTCCTGCATATCAAGGGCCGCACCTAGGTAGAAGCTCCTTTTTTTTGTCTTTTAGTGGGGAAGGTTAAATCTGGTGTGGAACCTTCCATTTTGGGGAGAAAACCATATTTGAATTTTTATAATTAAATAAAACATCTCTTTTACATTAAAAAATATTTTGTATATTTTTATTTTTGTAATTGTAGAAATGTAAGGTTTAAGAAAAATTATTTTCTTAATCACTAATCATGTTTAATTATTTATTTATTCATACCTTAAGTGATTTATGTCGAAATGAAAGTTTACGATTAATAACACGTAAACATTTTATTTTTATTATAGATGTTTTTACATTTTGTCATCTTCAAAACGTAGAGGAGTCGAAAAATATAAATAGCGTTTTTAGGCATTATTTGTATTAACAGCTTTATTTGTAATATTTTTAATATTCGAAGTCTATATAATGTTTTTAATTTATGAATAAAAGTTTTTTATTTAGTACGTCTTACGTTTTTATTAATTTCGTACATTTACGTTTACGTTAATATTTACGTTTTTAGTTATGAATAAAAGTATTTAAATGAAAAAATGGTGACGCACGGTGAGTTGCAATGTTGCCACTACGGTTGAATGGTGAGTTGTAGTGAGAGGAGAGATAAAGTTGATGTAACGCTGAGGTAGATGGTTAGTTTTACCTCACCACTCCATCCAGCCTATGAGAATATATGGTATCGAGAGAGGTATTGGGATTTGGTGGTGGAAGAGAATATACGGGTTGGTTAACATGGCATACCGGATGAAGCGGTTGATAAGAAGATGTATTGCATGGGTTATATGGAGTTAGTTTGGTTTTAGACTATAGATTGTGAGAAAAAAAGATGAAGAAGACAGTTGCGGTGGGTTAGGTAAAAAAGTCAACTCAACCGGGTTGGGTCAGTAATGGGTCGGGTTTGGTTAAGGTATAAAAATGACCGTTATTGACAAAAAGTCAACTGAAACCTAGGTCAAACTTTACATATTTGTCAGTCATATTTTTTGAATATGTGATGAATATTGAATCTAATGATTGACTAAATACACCAATATGAATCAAAATTTTGTTAAGTATGCATAATGAATCATTTTAGAGACTACATAGAGCATTTTTATCTTTTACCCTAATACATATATAGATATTTTAATCACACTAATATTAAAGAGCTTCATAAGAATGATACAATTTTGAAACTTTTATATTTTTATGATAGGTATAAAGTTTGAGTGATTAAAATTGAAACACGCATGAAACTTTGATGATTATTAGGTGACATTCCCTTGTTGGTTTCTTGTAACTTTTTTTATGGGAGTTTAATTCAGTTTGGAAAAACTTATACATTTATTTCTTTCATCTAATGAGATAGTCAAGGCGATATATATGAGTACGTAAAATCAACTTGATAAGCCTATAAATCAAAAGAAATTAGAATTTAAGCTCTTGTACATTAATAAGTTCATGAACTTTAAAGCAAGCCAATCCAAACACCTTATTAAAAGATCTAAACAATTGAAAGAAATTTCACTATCACGTGTTGGGTCACAATCCACTATTTAACTCTAATCCTAAGAGTTGACTTGAAAGAAATTTCACTAACATGTGTCTTCACAAGCGCATCATAACCAGGGTTCTAAAAGGCGCGTTATAGCGGCGCCATAGCGCGAGGCGTAGCCTCCACGTTACGAAACAAGCCAAGGAGTCGTCTCTAGGAGTGGCGTGCAATAAAGCGCGATAAAGCGTGATAAAGCGCGTTATAGCGCGCCTTTTTTAAAGATTTTAAAAGATTTTATGGACTTGAGCTTATTTACAAGTATTTATGATTTGGGTTATATGGGATTCGGGCTTAGTAACTCCATAACTCAATTTTAAGCCTAGTAGCTAACTAATATTGACCGCTCTATAAATATTTTTTGCCGCCTTGAGTCACGCCTTAAAAACGCTATGATGCAACGCCTCACGCTATGCCGCCACGCCACATCATAACCTTTAGAACTCGCGAGACATTCATTAAATTAAACTTGACTTAATATGAGTAGTTCCTTTTCAGTAGTTTATACTTTATACAGATGTTTGGTATGTAAAGGAAAAATTACATACCAGAGTTTCACAGAACACTTACGCTTTGTTCTCGAGTTTTTTTTAAAGGAATGGAAGGGGATGAGAAGGGAAATAAAAAAATTAGTGTTCTTAAGTTTTTTTTAGAAGGAAGGGTAGGGGACGGGAAGGGGAGAGGAAGGAAAAGTATGAGCTTTTTGTGTAAATTTGTTCCGCCCAATATTAGGAGGATTAGGAAGGAAAATAGGTTACTAACATCATGGGCTTGTGTAAAATTACATTTATATCCTCATTATTCAAGCACGTTTCATATATTTGACCTAGTTTCAACACTTCACAACAACTATTCTGTGTAACCGGCATCTGCTTCTCTCAATTATCACGTAAATTATCTTAAAACTTAATTTTAATCTTTGTCACGTTCCTGTTTTCATGTTCGTGTATAGTTTTTGACATCCACATGTTTACTTCTATGTTTCCATTCATGTTTGTATATAGTTGAATTTTTGTGTTTTTGATCTCGAACTCACAAGAATAAAATACCGTTATGAGGGCATATATACTTTATGTGATTCATTATTAAATTGCAATGATAAATATCAATTCTAGCGTCTTGAACTATGCATAGCCATGGGTATTTCAATTTTTAACAGATTGTAGTGTCGTGTTTAGCCATGAGTATCGTAAAAAGGTAGTAGATAGTTTATGTACACAACTGTTTGCTCTTGATATAATAATTGGTTAAGCATATATGAAACTAAAACTATAGAACACTACATAGATAGCAAGATATTCTCACTTACATAGCTAACACTAATAAATTATTTAGATAACATTTATCTTGGGTAAAATTGTGAGATTGATGCATACATTGGCTTTTGTCTTGAAACGTAAAATATACAAAATATATCATGCATTTGTGATCTGTAAAGAGAAGGGTAATGGAGAAAAATGAGTGAGTAATGTATATAGTTTTGAGGGTATATTAGTAAATTTGTTAGTTTCTTTATCCTTTTCTTGCTACTTAAAAATACAAACTTAAGAACACAAATTACAATAACTACTTTCATCCCTTACTTTACCCTTCTCATCATATCTCCTTCCATTCTTTAAAATTTAGACTCGAGAACAGAGCGTTAAGAACGATAACGTAACTATAACCCTTTACCGTTATAAAATCCAAATGCTATGCATGATATAATAAAATATCATATTGCAAGATTAACAAAAATATCAGCTTTGTATAAGGTGTATGGTCTATTTTGGGACCAAATAATAATAAACCAAAAGTGGACCTGTTAGGATTGGTCCAATATTCTGTTCAATTATTTAGATTAAGAGGAGACCCTAACATTTTACATCCTCACATAATCACTTCTGTACAAGTCTAGTTTTAACCCAATAACAAGTACACTCTTGCTACAATTTTTTTTAACCATGGTTTTTAACACATTGCCTAACTAATCAATAAGGTTTGAACCCATCGGTACAGAGACTCAAGAACAGTAAAGCCCTTACTTTTCAAGAGGTTGGCATGGCTACTTCAAAGTTGTTTGCACATACCAATAATTGAACTTGAGACCTCACACATTTTGGAGTTACACCACAAACTCTCACTACAACTTATCTACATCATCACTTTTGTAACACAAATTCAAACAGTCCAAAACTTAAAAAGA
>BQNB010048427.1:2632-42574 GCA_026074375.1 Tanacetum coccineum
TGTGAAGACAAGCTAAAAGGCGCAAAATTTGGACCCAAAACGAAGATATTTGAAGATTGCTGAATTTTCACCAATACGTCGTATCCAGCAAAAGAGATACGGCATATCAGCGCCAAGACTTCACAAGAAAATGCGTTTGACCAATTCCCAATACGGCGTATCCATGTTGTCTACATACGCTGTATCTATGAAGATAACTATTCAAAGATACAGTAAATCAAGGAATCCGGCCCAATACGCCGTATCGTCCTTGCCAGATACGGCGTATCGAGTCTTTTTCAGACACTATAAATAGAAGACTCAAAAATGAGTTTTCGGTGTGCAATATCATATTCCTTATACCATACTCATCAAAGGCGAATTTTAGAAGAGAATATCAACCATCAAGGTCAAGCATTGATCACAAATCCATAGAAGACATCATGTAATTTTTACTCTCTTAATCGTTCGATTTTCATTGATTGATTACGCTCGTATAATTACAATGGTTGTGGGCTAATACCCTCAGGTATTAGCCATCTTAATGAAAGTTTAATGTTTGGTTTGTTTTAAAATTGATTTCTTAATTAATCGTTGATTGTTTAATTATGTTTATCACATCATACTTGTTTATGTGTTTGAATATGCGACCTATCATTCAACTGGGTCTAGTGATACCTAAAAAGTAATCTAGATACCGGGATAGCTCTCCATATCATGCTTTATATTACTGGACTTATAGGATCACAAATAACATTCTGTTTTTGTTTTTGAATTATGAGCTTAGTTGGACCGGTAGGTGACCCGTTTATGTTTCATCAATCATGCTCTTAATTAACTGATAAAGATTTGAATAGTGGACTACCAGTATATAAAACACCATCAAACAATAAGTGGATAAAGTCCCGTTGGGCTAGGATTTTAACACGATCACCACTGCTTTGATTCCCTAAGATAGATTATAATTAAACTAAAGGATGCTTTATGCGGACGTGTTAATTGTGACAGGATTAATTGTGTCTAGGTCTTAGGATGATGACCCGCCTAAGTCTTAAGAATGATATGCCGCTTCGAGATAAGTAAATCATTGCACTAAAACAAACAAACCAGCATTGAACCAGATTTAATATGGCTAATACAGTTTTCTATCATTTGGCTTGTACCGCTTTTCTATCTTCTGAATTTCTTATTTTGTGTTTATTGTGTATTGAATTGATATTTGTTTCCACCAAACTTGTGCCTGTCTCTCAGGCTGAAAACCCCCATATCATTAGACAACGTACATAGCATAGGTTTAACCAGTAAATAGACTAATTAAATACTAGTAGAATATAGGATTAATGTTTCATTCTTAGTGTTTGACACCCTACTTACCACGAACTCCATCTTGACCGGGTACTGCTCGTTAAAGTGTTGTTTTAGGTTAGTCGGCTAAATATAAATTTAAAACTTGATAATCAAATAATTGACCCTACACGACAGCACATCAGGATTTTGGCGCCGCTGCCGGGGAATGAATTAATTAAACCTTATTCTTATTAGTATTTCTAATCATTAATTGGTTTAGTTTAGAGTAATCTAATTATTTAAATTCTGTTTGTATTTATTCGCATTGTGTGTTTAAATTGTTTGTTTAAATTCTCGCATTTAATTGTTTTTAAATAAGTATTCTATTCTGACTGATCACCTGATACGCCATATCCACCAGTTGGATACGACGTATCAATCCTTCTGTTCAGGACAGCGTATTGAGTTATACTGTTTAAACGACGTATCTGTTTTCCAACAATACGGCGTATTTCATAAACTCTGTATGGCGTACTGGCATTCAACAGACCTATACAGCGTATTCACATCAATTGAATACGGCGTATCTGTCATCTGATACAGTAACAGACCAAAGCTCCATCTGTTTTGATTCCACATTTAATTTCTCTCATCAGGACATACCCTATTGATTTATTGTCATTTTTTTCAAGTAGTGCATGACAAGAAGTTCGACAAAGGAACTACTCTCACCTTTTAAGAACCCGGAACAAAAATTTTGCTCAAAAAGGAGGCTTTTCGATACACCATGTCTAATAGAATCAAATTCGCCAGAGTTCGATCACTTTTTTGACATCAAAGAACAATCAGATGAAGAAGTAAGAGAAACAATGACGGAAACAATGGAGCAGTATATGAGCAAGACCCGAGGAGATTACGGGTCGGGCGTTACTAGGCCCTCGATCAACCAAGACACCCACTTTGAATTAAAGGGGCAATTTCTCAAGGAACTTCGTGACAATACTTTCAGTGGCTCAGAACACGAAGATGCAAACGAGCACATCGAGAAGGTTCTAGAGATTGTTGACTTATTTCACATCCCAAAAATAACTCAAGATCAAATCATGCTTCGAGCCTTCCCTGTATCCCTCACTGGAGCCGCAAGCAGATGGCTAAGGAACCAGCCATCAGGCTCGATTACAACCTGGGAAGTTCTTAAAACTAAATTTCTAAACAAATACTGTCCACCTGCCCGTACCGCAAAGAAAATGGAGGAAATCAACAACTTCCAGCAGGAACCCGATGAAAGCCTTTTCCGTGCATGGGAAAGATTTAAAGAATTGCTGATGAAGTGCCCTCAACATTACTTAACCGACATGCAGGAAGTCATCTTGTTTTATAATGGGCTCGATGTTCCAACTCGACAAATTCTTGAATTAGTTTATAGCCGAAAATGGCAAAGGGGCTCAAATTTCTGGCACACCAATAATAAATGATGTTATCTCTAATTTTTGTAAAGTAACCCCTTTTGGGAATATGTAAAACCTAAAAGTTGTAGAGGACTTACATATCAAAACCATGCATACTGGTTGAGGTTTGATCGGTGAATTACGGTTTGTAAATGGCACCCAAATTACCGGGACTAATGTTGGTGTCCAAAAACAGCCATGTTTAAACTAAATAAACACCTCAAGCTCCTCCATGACTCACCACCACCTTCATCACCATGACCTCACCACTACATCACCATCACTCCAGCACCTTACAAGTACCTACATCACCACCTTGTCAGTCAACTTGGCCACCAAGTCCTAAAAAAAGGTTTGGTTGTAAGTGGGGGGGGGGGGGGGGGGGGTGCAAACCCCTTAGTCATCACCCTAACTTCTCCCATCTCTTCCACCTTGCTATGCTATCACTCTAGCTCATAATAGTCACTCCCTAGCCTTCCTTAGTCACCCTAGTAGCTGCCATGAATCACTAATCTATAACTAAGCTTCCACATCAAGCTAGAACTTGGGCACCAAGTTAGTTCTTGCCAATAAATAGTCGAACCAAAACATACACTTTCATTCATTCCAAAAACACTTCTCCACCTCAAAACTTTGCTCTAGCCTTGCACTAGCAGAAGTATAGAAGTCCCAAGGTGTGTTTAGAAACCAAGGATTCTAAGGAAGAAGCCATAGAACTCGTCTCCAAGCTACACGAATCAAAAAACCTCCATTTTGACCCATTTCAAGTTGTAAGCTTTTTCTTCTCGTCTTATAAGCTTTGCTACTATTTTAGGTTGTTCATAAACTCCATTAGATCATGAAGGAACTCTTTGTTAAGAGCCTTGAACATTAAACCCATTCGAATTGTTTTAAACCCCTAAAACGTACCCGTTCTGATTTTTTTTCAATCACAAGCCCTTTTCATAAACTTTGAGCACGTTAGAACTTCTTATTTTTGCTTATTCTAATAAGCTATAACCTGCAAAACTCTTTTTGAATCCAAAAATAAGCTTGCATGGCTTTTTGGACTTGTTTTGTAAATCGAATCCCATGCAAGGGTATATATTGTAACATTTTAAAAAAATAACAACTACAAGGGTTATTTCTGCCATTTTCTTAAAGTTATAACTATGAGGGGTTGTTTTGCCAAGTTCTAAAGTTAGAGGTTTAAATTATGTATACTTATTATATAAATGACTAAACTTGTAAAAGTTTATAAACCAAGGTATATATTGCCATTTTGCTTCTTAAAGGTATAAATGAAATATTTTTATAAAAATATATATTAATATTATAAGACTTGATTTTATTAAAACCCGACACATTTATCATTATTAATCATCGATCGACGCATTATAAAACAATTACGTTATATAATTAACGTAATTTATCATCGACTAGCTTTTGAAGAAACTTAAAATCTTATCGTATCACGTTACTAGGGAATTTCATGTAAGGGGTTTCATTTGGGTATACGTTTTGACGAGTTTGCTGGATTTACGATTTAAAGTGTCCTAGCTCCTCAAACGTTTACTGCATGACCTCTGAATTATGATAGCCCGAACAGTGATACAATATTTCCATAAATTAATAAATCAAAGTAAGATGTATGTTAAACTTTATAAAGTTTTGAAAACATAAACAATCACACTAAGACTTGACATATTACCCAGGTTGCGTGACAAGGCCGTTACTTTCAACTGATATACTTTTGCCATCAATCAGATTTCCCTGTTAAGGTGAGTTCATAGCCTCGCATTTTAAATCTTTTGAATACTTTATAAACCCGCGAGGGGGATACATGCTTAAACCATGAATGCAAGTGTTTTTCCAACTATATGTTATCCTGATTTATTATTGCCTAAGTCACCTTTACTGCCAATATTTCTTAATCATGAACCATTAGTCACTTGCGAGTGAACGCGAATATTGTGGATAGATCTATCGGGGTGTGATGACTCCCGTTGGTGTGCCTATACTTTTGGTACCAATAGCACTATATTTGACTTAATGGGTAACCTTGGCAAGTTACCTTTCCACGGGGACATTTGTTCCTCAACCAATGTCACTACGGTGATTTCCATGTTAACGTATTGATGTCATGAGCTTAGGGCAATAATACTATTTTCCATAATAATTGTACTCATTGCAATTATTACACTTATGGTGAAACAACATAACCCACTCTAAGGGGGGGGGGGGGGGGGGGGGGGGGGGGGGGGGGGGGTGGGGGGGGGGGGGAAAAGGGGGGGGGGGGGGGGGGGGGGGGGGGGGGAAAAAGGGGGGGGGGGGGGGGGGGGGGGGGGGGGGGGGTGGGGGGGGGGGGGTGGGGGGGGGGGGGGGGGGGGGGGGGGGGGGAATGACTTGTATTCAAACTGTTTAACATAAACCTATGAATTTTACTCAACCATTGTGTTGACCTTTTTAGCATGTTTGTCTCAGGTAATTGAGCAACTTATGCCACGGAGTGGTACAGACTTGAAGATGGCAAAACTGTTATCATTCAAACTTTATGTTTTCATATAGATTTTGGGACCTCTTTTGTAAAACTCTGATATAATATTGAATGATAACTAAATTTTCAAAATGTCTCTTTTGAGTCGTTTTCTATGATTATGTCTGTTGTACTATGATGTAATACCCCAGATTAGCTTCCGCTGCTATATTTGCCAAAATGGGGGTGTTACGGATTGGTATATGAGCCAGGTTATAGAGAACAAGGTTAAAACCTTAACTATAACTTCTTTTCTTTTTCCATCCAATAAAGTCCTATGTGCCACTACATTTCGGAATAGTATGTAAAGATACATAACTATTATATAAATACTTATGTTATTTACCACTGGGTTGTTAACAGAATGATGTCTTCTCCTAACCACCCTACTTTCGATATTGAGGATGCTTTTTTCTCTAACTTTTCGGACTATATCCCGGCTTCCCTGGACTATTTCCCAGCTTTATCGGGAAATACTTCTTCTGAATCTTCAAATAATTCATCTGGTTTAGTTCCAATAGCTTCACCAACTCTTTCACTTTTTCATAATGACCCCTATATGAAGGTCATGCAAGCATATGATGCCATTAGTCCACCACAAGTTACTATTCCACCCCCAACTATTGTGCCTCCATCTCTAGTGTTATCACTATCACCAATGTTTGATTCTCGAGATTTCTTTCCTCCCAAAGAAATTCCACCACCTAGAGACACTAAGACTCCTGTCGAATCACCCATTCCAATATCTCTATCTTCATCAGTTGGATCTTCATCACCAGTTAGGTCAACTACACCACCACCAGATTACCCCTTTGATGAGTCTATCTTCGCAGAGTTAGATAACTCATTATGGATCATACCACGACCACTGGGAAGTGAACCAGTCCCCGAGGAATCTAATGAGTCAGATGCTTGTTTGAATGTTCATTTCTGGAAATCTTAAATTCCAAAAATAATTTCATATATCCTGCAATGTAATACCAAAGGGATATGTATTACTTTGTTAGAACTTGTGTTAAAAATAAGAATCCATACAATGATATGTCAAAATGAAGTTCCAATACCACTATGTGTGAAAATTTTGACAATAACTTGATAGCTATCATTCATATTTTGTAAATGTTGATAGAATGGCTCCCAAAAGGACATCAACATCTGCAACATCAACAATGACTCAGGCCGCCATCAGGAAATTAGTTGCTGATAGTATTGCTGCAACTCTGGAAGAAGTTGCCAACATAGCCCAGAGGTTAATGGATCAGGTACTAAAGCATGGTTCTGTGCAAGGAACCAATGATCACAAACGAAAGTTTGATGATAGAAGGAACGCCACCAGCAACAACAACAACTACCGTAACAACAACCGTAACAATGATTACCACCAACAGCAGAATAGAAGGCAAGAAAGTGTCAGGACTCATGCTGCCACCTCGACTAAGAACAAAAAGTATACTGAAAACAAAAGATACGCAGGAAACCTTCCTTGGTGTACAAGATGCACCCTACATCACACAGGAATTTGCACTGTCAAGTGTCAGACTTGCAACAAGGTGGGTCATCGGACCAGAAACTGCAGAAACAAAGGACCCTCGGACTACTAGATTAGATTCTAGTTATAACTTTTGTTAGAACCTAACCACGGGATGTAATGGTAATAAATAACAACACATGACAAATTTTTACTACGTACATTTGAAGGCAAGTTGTTCTGAAAAATTTAATACAGTTATATCCCATTATACCTTGAATGTTTTATAATACCGTCATCCAAGGTTGCACCCTGATTTTGTTAAACCTTTCGAAATTGATCTTATGCCAATTAAACTCGGTAGTTTCGACGTCATCATTAGTATGAATTGGTTATCCAAGTATCATGCTAAAGAAAGTCATCCACATCCCAATCAACGATGAAAACTTTAATCATCCAAGGTGATCGAAGTAAAACTCGACTAAGCCTCATATCTTGTATAAAAACCGAAAGGTATATATCCAGGGGATGTCAAGTTTTCATAGCTCAAGTAATGGAGAAGAAATCTGATGAAAAATGACTGGAAGATATACAAGTAGTCAAAGAATTCCCAGAAGTTTTTCTTGAAGATCTACCTGGCCTACCCCCCAGTTCTTCAAGTAGAATTTCAAATCGATTTAATTCCAGGAGCGGCACCGGTAGCCCGAGCACCCTATATATTAGCTCCTTCAGAAATGCAGGAACTATCTAACCAACTTCAAGAGTTGGCAGACCAAGGTTTTATCGAACCAAGTACTTCACCTTGGGGAGCTCCTGTCTTATTTGTTAAAAAAAGATGGATCTTTTAGAATGTGTATCGATTACCGGGAGTTAAATAAACTTACTATAAAGAATCGTTACCCATTACCCAGGATCAATGACTTATTCAACCAACTTCAAGGATCGAGAGTTTACTCGAAAATCGACTTCAGATCAGGTTATCATCAACTGAGAGTAAGGAATGAAGATATTCCTAAGACTGCTTTCAGAACAAGATACGAACACTATGAATTTCTAGTGATGCCATTTGGTTTAACTAACGCGCCTACTATATTCATGGATCTCATGAATCGTGTGTGTAAACCATACTTGGACAAATTCGTAATAGTGTTCATCGATGATATTCTTATCTACTCTCATAACAAAGAAGAACACGCAGATCCTCTGAGAATAATTTTGGAATTACTCAGAAAGGAGGAATTGTATGCCAAATTCCCCAAGTGTGATTTCTGGATCATTATCGTGCAATTTAATGTCTCATTATTCTTCTCATGATTTTGGAAAATCATACCGCCAAGGAAACATCTTCTACTTAACACCGTTTTGATATCATGTTTTATGCTTAAGTAGGATGATTTATAATCATCTTATTGAAATGAATTAGGACATTTCTTCATTTGAATAAGGAAATTATAAACCACCGACCTATAAATTTATAAATTCTCAGTTACAAGGATTGGGACGCCTCTGTTTGTAAATGACAAATTATAAATGAGTGAACTTAAGTGTATGGCATTCGTACAAACAATTCTCTTTAAATCCGTTTGTACAAATAATTATTTTTCGATCATTTAATCATTATCATTATTACCATCATACAAATAAGTCTTTAGACTTCTTTCGATTTGTAAATTGTTCACTCGATTATTTACAAACATCATTCCATCATTCAACTAAATCTTGGGACGAGATTTCTTTTAAGGGAGGGAGACTATAACAACCCGTAATTTTCATCAATGTAATTATCCATCTATTAAATTAAATGCACTGTAACATCTATATATACTACCTTTTTACAGGGAAATTTTTCGCTTTATTCCATTATGTAACGTAGTTTACATAACTAAAGTAAACGAGCTCACGCAACCTCTACCAATGCCATCTATATCTATGTTTATATCATGTAAACATCCTAATATGTCAAGTCTATGCCCTAATATCATTTTTACCAAATAAGCTATCCGTTTATCATACCATTTACAACGTTAAATCAAAACGGACTTTAAACGTTAAACGTTTATATCAAAACCCTAATTACATGTCAAAACAAGTGTACAAGTGTTCAAAGCATGTGTACAAGTTACAATGCCAAACTTTTGAATATCTTTTCCCTCCTAAACCCTAGTACAACCTTCTAAAGCTCAATGTACAAGTCAATTGTGCATGAAATACAAACTAGGTCATTTTACCACCATTTTCATTCTAGATTTCGTACCACCTCTTTAACACAAGGTACAAACACCCAATGCACAACTCCTAAACCCTAAACCTAATCCCTAAATCATTCTAAACCCTAATCCTAAAACCCTAATTCATCTAACCCTAAACCAAAATCATAAAACCATAGCAAACCCATTACACCTTAAACTAGTTCATAGTTTTCAGAATCTGATCCGTTAATAAAACATAAGATCTGGGCAAAATCAGTAGGTTTTGGGTATTAAGTAAAAACACTAGGTTGTAGCCCTATGTCTTGTGATCATTTTTCTGATTGAATCACCCCGATTCGACGTCGGATGAATTAGTTATAGCCGAAATGGCAAAGGTGCGCAAATTCTGCACACCTGTAGTAAATGGCTGTTATCTCTAGATTTTTGTATAGTAACCCCTGAATATGTAAAACTAAAAGTTGTAGAGGACTCAAATATCTAACCATGCTCACTGGTTTGAGGTTGATCGGAATTACGGTTTGTAAATGGCAACCAAATTACCAGGACTGATGTTGGCTGTCCAAAAACAGCCATGTATAAACTAAATAAGCACCTCAAGCTCCTCCATGACTCACCACCACCTTCATCACCATGACCTCACCACCACATCACCATCACTCCAGCACCTTACAAGCACATCAATCACCTCTTTGTAAGCTACTACCACAAGTTGCATACTAAGTAAGCTACTTGTCACCATCTTTGATTTTTTTACCATCACCACCTCTCTACACCTCACCCTAGCTTTCTATTAGTCACCATAGCAGCCTTTGGCCAACATACCAAGTAATCTTGGTGCATACTCCAAGAAAACTTGGCCCCTAAGTCATTTGAGCCCTATATAAGCCGAACACACACCTACACTTTCATTTCATCCTCAAAACTATTTTCTACCTTAAATCTAAGTTCAAACCAAGTTCTAGCTGAAGTAAGGAAGCCAAGGAAGAAGTACCCAGCCTTTAGAAGCCAAGAAAACAAGAGAAGGAAGCCATTGAAGTCATTTCCTAGGCGTACGAACCCAAAACCCTCATTTCGACCCGTTTAAGCTCAAGTAAGCTCAATTTCTTATTCAATAAGCTCACATTCCATTTTAAGTCTTCCATAAGCTCTATAAGATCATGTGTAAACTTTTGTTTAAGCCCTTGAACCACATAACCATATGGTTTGGTTTTCCTAAACCAAACGAACCCATTTTGGTATTTTTGAGCTCAT
The DNA here is from genome assembly GCA_026074375.1 of Tanacetum coccineum. NCBI lineage: Eukaryota > Viridiplantae > Streptophyta > Magnoliopsida > Asterales > Asteraceae > Tanacetum > Tanacetum coccineum. The sequence goes on from BQNB010048427.1 coordinate 12,791, forward strand.
AAGCTCTTTTTATAAGTTCAAGCTCATAAAACTTATTCATTCTAACTTATTTTGGCCTATTATAATAAGCTATAACCTGCAAATTACTTTCTATATTGAAAAATATCAATATTATGGATTTTGGACTTGATTTGCAAATATTTTCATGCATAGGGGTATATATCGTAACTTTCTGAAATTTATAACTAGAGGGGCTGAAAATGTAATTTTCCTAAAGTTATAACTACAAGGGGTTGTTTTGCCAAGTTCTAAAGTTAAAGGTTTAAATTATATATACTTTTTATATAAAGGACTAAACTTGTAAAAGTTTATAAATCAAGGGTATATATTGCCATTTTTGCAAACTTAAAAATATAAAATATAATATTTTTATATTAATTATAAAAATATATATTAATATTATAAAACTTGATTTTATTAAAACCCGACACATTTATCGTTATTAATCATCGATCGACGCATTATAAAACAATTACGTTATATAATTAACGTAATTTATCATCAACTAGCTTTTGAAGAAAACTTAAAACTATAACGTATCACGTTATTAGGGAGCTTCATGTGAGGGGTTTCATTTGGGTATACGTTTTGACGAGTTTGCTGGATTTACGATTTAAAGTGTCCTGGCTCCTCAAACGTTTACTACATGACCTCTGAATTATGATGGCCCGAACAGTGATACAATATTTCCATAAATTAATAAATCAAATGTTAAACTTTATGAAGTTTTGAAATATAAACAATTAAACTAAGACTTGACATATAACCCCAGGTTGCGTGACAAGGCCGTTACTTTCAACTGATATACTTTTGCCATCAATCAGATTTCCCTGTTAAGGTGAGTTCATAGCCTCGCATTTTAAATCTTTTGAATACTTTATAAACCCGCGAGGGGGATACATGCTTAAACCATGAATGCAAGTGTTTTTCCAACTGTATGCCAGATATATTATTGCCTAAGTACCTTCCACTGCCAATATTTCTTAATCATGAACCATTAGTCACTTGCGAGTGAACGCGAATATTGTGGATAGATCTATCGGGGTGTGACGACTCCCGTTGGTGTACCTATACTTTCTGGTACCAATAGCACTATATTTGATTATAATGGGTAACTTTGGCAAGTTACCTTTCCACGAGGACATTTGTTCCTCAACCAATGTCGCTACATTGATTTCTATGTTAACGTATTGATGCCATGAGCTTAGGGCAATAACACTGTTTTCTATAATAATTGTACTCATTGCAATTATTACACTTATGGGTGTATAACTACGTAACCCACTATTATGATGACTTGTATTCAAACTGTTTAACATAAACCTATGAATTTCACTCAACCATTGTGTTGACCTTTTTAGCATGTTTATCTCAGGTAACTGAGCATCTTATGGCACGGAGTGGCACGGACTTGAAGATGGCTAAACTGTTATCATTCAAACTTTATGTTTTCATGTAGATTTTGGGACCTCTGTTTGTAAAAACTCTGATGAAATAATGAATGATAACTAAATTTTCCAAAAACGTCTCTTTTGAGTTGTTTTCTATGATTATGACTGTTGTACTATAAAATAATACCCCAGATTAGCTTCCGCTGCTATATGTCAAAAATGGGGGTGTTATATCAAAAGCCTTCTGAACTTCATCAAAGCTTTTGTTCTTCAACTAACTGTGAGTGAATCCAACTATGTTCTTCAGATAGGTACACATTTGACTTATATTTTGAGCTTTGGTTGGTGGTTTTCTTCTCTGCTATTCTGCTTTAAGTCTTGCAAAATGTTTCTTTCTATTATCCATGAGCTCTACAAACAGCTTTGACTTTTCTTCAATAGTCAACTCTTCCTGTTCTTGTGCCTGTAATCTTGCAACTACTTCATAATCTGCATCTATCATAGCTTGAACATTATCCTATTTGTTGATAGAAATATAATGCCTAAAAACATTATTAATATCTTTCACATCTTTACGTTTTGATAATCACAAAATATAAAAACGTTCAACGTAAACAAGTAATTAGGAGTAAATTCTCATTTCAACATTTACATCACTTAAAGGTATGAATAAATAAATGCTTAATGCATTTTATGATCAAAGGAAAAAAAAAATTCAACCTCAAACTTTTATAAAATATTGTAAACATTTTTATAAACATCACAAAACATTTTCTACATTTAAAAGAAATGTTTTATTCAAAATAAACACTTTAAATTTCAAATTTTCGAACCTAAAACGGCTAGAAAAAGTCCAGTAAACACCTCCCCTGAATAGGACAAAAAAGGGGAGCGTCTAAAAATAGGCGGCCCCCTTAAATACATGGGCGGCCCCCTTAATTATAAGGGGGCCGTCACCCTATTTCAGAGGACCGGCCATAGACCCCGCTCCTCCAGCTTGTCTTATAAATACTGGACTATTCCCTAACATTTTTCTCACCTTTTGCACTCATTCTTTCTGTTCTAAAACTGCCCACACATCTCTCTAAATCCTTTGATCATTTAATCATAAAGCTTTGTTTCTAAGTGATCCAAGCTCAATTCCTCAAGATTGTTTGATTCAAATAAACTACCCAAGTGATGCATTGCAACATGTTAATAAAACTTTGAATACCGAGCTTGGACAAATTATAAAAGAAAAGGATTAAAGATTTGAAAGAGAATAACAAAATCGTTTAAAACAGTTTTTCAGATCATAAAGAACAGGTTATGCCGAGAGATTGTACTTAAGAAAAACTCTTTTCGAACATGTGAAAAGAAAAGGATTGTTTAATGAAAAAAGTTTTGAACACAAAAATAAGTTTAAATTAGAAGAATATAACAAGAAATATTGAAAGATTATTGTGATTGTGTTTAAATAATAAAATAAGAACAAGAAGGTGATAATTGGGGGGAATGGGTGGGAAGGGGGAAATTGATTTTAGAAAAGAAAGATTAAGCAAAACTTGTGCACAACTTCATTTTCAAAAGAGTCAAATCTGCGCAAATGGTTCCCAATATGATGGCTAAATCCAAAATTTCTGTTATGATTCATTACCTCGAAACAAGCTATCGGTTTGAAAAACCTTCTCTATCTGAAGAAAGAAAGCTCATGAGTTCAAAGCCAAAGTTGTATGAAGGGGATTATCCTTTCTTAAAATGGATCCTATTGTAGTTCATGTTCTGATGAACAATAGAGCTTAAGTGAAAAGAGTGTTCAAAATTGTTTAAAAGACAAGATCCTTGGTTTGAGAAACATAATGTGAACACGAAACCAATCCAATTATACGATTTCTTATTAAACGATGACAACAATGATTTGTTTGCGACAAAATATTTATATTGTGAAATGCCTATTGGAAAGCGACTTCGTCAGCTATAGACCCATTAATTTTCCACAACGTAATAGTTGAGGTCAAAAGAACTTCAACTTTAAGCTATGGTGAATATAGCTGAATGAGCTTAAACGCTATCTTACTGGCTCTTTGGTAAGGTTGTCAAAGATAGAACACTGCCACATGCTAATCTCTGAGGGGTTCGTGGGGGGTTTAAACTTACAAAGGCTTGGTTTTTGAGGATTGAAATCATTCGTTTTATAAAAAATTTAAAGATATCTTCAATAACCTTCAACGTGACTTGGTTGAGAAACTTGCGATGTCTAAAAAGTCTTTTATCAAATGGAACAGGCGATTGTAGACAACCTTCGCTTGGACTAGTCCGAACTTTCGAAAATTAAAAGAATAATTTTGAGTTAAATGAACGATCTTGGCAAAGTTATTGATAAGGATATTGTAAAGACTGTTGTGAATTTATTGTGAATTGCAACTGGTTGAAAATCTGTGATGAATGTCAAAAGTGTCTCGGAACTCAAGCTGTGCTTGTCAAGAAAAGGAATTTTTGTTGATACAAGAATACTTACGATAATCTTTGCATGTGTTTTTACAACTCTTGAAAAATCATTGCATCACTTCTGGAGCTGATTCAATTAATCAAGAAAATTTTTTCAACACGAAAATAGTGTTTTAATCAAAAATGCACCGAGTGTTATCTCAGTTGTTCGAAATTAAGTGGAAATTAAAAGAAAAAACTCCAGTCTCAAGCAACTAAAGACGCAGTCATGTCAAGTTGAAGAGCAAATTAAGTCCTTATGAGGAAAAATGTGGAGGATATTCACGGTCAAATGGATGTATGATGAAATTGTAGCACTAACACATAGAATTGGAACATCGATAGTGACAAAATTGTTACTGAGGAGAATGAGCATTTTTGAAACAGTACATATATAAGCAACTTTATGACGTTTAAACCAAAACGTGTTCACATTTAAAAGAACAATGTATGCGTTAATCTAGCAAGTCAATATAAAGTCTGGGGAGATTTAGATTTAAATGCCAAAACTTTGGAAAAACAAGGTTTGGTCAAGCACGCATAAAAAAATGAAGTTTTAAGGAAACTTTAGGAAAAAAGCATAGATAACAAGGAGACTGTGGACCCACTCTGTTGATCACAAACGTGTCAAAGCGATAACATGGAACCAATCTCACTCCCCCAATTGTTGAACAAAAGGACTGCTACTCTCTTCGTATATTTAAGCTATACCCCAGGAGAAGCTTTGGTCCTTAGGGATATAGTCCGAACCATTGTAAAAGCAAAATTATCCTCAAGATCTATTTTAGAGTTGCCGTAGGTATACCAAAGTCTTACAGGATTTGCTTTCACACTATTAAGTAGATCATGCATAGCATAAACATTTGTGCGTCATCATTTATTGAGGTCTACCAAGGAAATGGGACAAGCAGGTTAGGTTTGACCGAATTACTACATCTAAAGAAAACAAAAAACAGTTCTCGACTTTCTAAACTATCAGTTTCTACCAAACGTGTGTTGCATTCTACAGGAGTAAGAGCTTTTATAGTGCTAGCGGATCTCAGCCTTCAAGGGCCAATACAAGACATGATTAGGATTCTGACAAACACACAGAAGTAATTTTGAAGAATAAGTAGAAGCACCCTAGGAACGTTAAGAATTAGTTTGAATAAAAGAAAATGGTACTGTTAATGTTACTGGATCTGAGTCTTGTGCAGAAATCAAGAAAACATGAATGATTCTTGATTCTGTCAGTGTTAATGGTAATAATTGGCATGCTCTTCTGCTAATATGAGTGTTTCTACATGAGTGAATGATGTGAAATATATGCTAAACCTAAAAAGAATAAACCTAAGAAAGATCTTTGGAAACCAAACAGGAAAGGTGCTTTCATCTACGAAGGGATATATTTGGAGATACGGTCGGATCTTCACTATTGTAGGAATATGCGTGCATTTCCTTAAACTGGATTACCAATACTATGAAGTGCCTTTCTTAGGAAACATAGTTATAGACTCTGATCACCTAAACCTTGATGGTTAAATTGGTATATTCATGGCAACCTAGGAAGAATAAAAATTCTGACGTCTGTCAGCAAAAACTAAGGTTTTAAAACCAATGTCTGCTAAACTAACAGGACCCAGTAATCCTGCGGGATCCACAAAACACATATTCCATTATTCTTCTGAATGATTGCAGGTTGTCCATATGTCCTCTGGTATTTGGACTCGGTTGTCGAAGCACTATGGCACAGGAGATCGCTCTAGCTCACCAATTTCATCAGCAATTTCTTAGGTACATTTAAATTAGGAAATAGTTCAAGTTACATAAGATAATGGGTTTTCGGAGACTATCAAGATTGGGAATGTTACTATCTCAAGGGTTTATCTACGTTGAATGGACTTGGATAATCTATTTTTCTTGTGGGACAATTATGTGGATTCCAATCTTGAAGTAGCTTTTCGGTCAACACACATGCTTCATTATTAACTCTAGAGCGGTGTTGATTTTGACGGACGATCTCGAGGGGAAAACTTTATACACATCTTACTTGGGAATATGTGGCAATTTCCTCTTGCTATTTTCTTTATGTACAAAGGCGTCTAAAATAAGTCTTGGTTATGGCTTCGTCGTCTCTCTCATTTGAACTTTGGTTCTATCAATCATCTGGCAATACATGGACTTATAGAGGTACTCCCTATGCTTAAGTTTGAAAAGGATATTTATGTGCCGCATGTGCATTAGGCCAAAGTTTAAGAAACCCCTACAACCAAATCTGAAGGACAACAATATACAAGTATAAACTTACTGTTGCATATGGATCTATGTGGGCCATTGCGTCGTATCTGTTGTTCATGTCAAGAGTTTTAGTGGAAAGAATAGTTCATCCTCGTTATTGTTGATGGATACTCTCGATTATCTTAGGTAAAATGCATTGTGATCAAAAGATGAAAGCTCCTAGCTTTTATTATCAACTTTTTGAAGATGATCCAAGTTACGACTTAAGGTAACCGTCGACGATCAGAAACAGATATGGAAACTGTGAGTTTGTTAATCAGACATTGCGTGAATCATTATGAAAGGTTGGCATCGCTATTGAAACATCAGTTGCAAAACGCTCTCCTAGCAAAACGGGTTGTGAAAGACGAATCACATGTAATTGAAGCTAGCGCACACTATGTTATAATTTATGAAAAATATCCTTTTACTTCTCTATGGGCCGAAAGCGGTTGCCACGGCTGTTAATAACAAAATCATTCATGTACTGGCGTCGCCATCGGCAAACACCATTGTGCTTTTGCAAAACATATCCCAACGATCTATATTTTCTACATGTGTTTGATATTTGTCATCCTGCAGTTGCACCTTTGTTACCCAACAAATGATAGTGAGAATTTGGGCAGTACAAAACCAAAAGCTGATATTGGTATTTCATATGGATATGCCCCAACTCCATAAAGAAAGCTTTCAGGATTTTACAAAAGACGTACCAGTCGCAATACATTGAAAACTTTCACGTTGATTTGATGAGCTGACCGTGATGGCTTCTGATACACAGCAGTTCGGACCGCTCTTCAAGAGATGCACTCCTGTATCCACTCTGTTCAGGACTCGTGCCAACACCCTTCTCTTAACACCTTTTGTACCACCATCGAATCTGACTGGGGATTTGTTGTTTTAAACCAATGTTTGATGAGTCCACGTACTGTTGATTTCCATATGCACCAGGAAGTCATTGCTCCGATTCCTGAAGCATGTGTGTGCACCTGAACATGCACTGGTATCATATGGATTCACCTTCATCAACTACATTTAGTTCAAGATGCACAATTACAAGTACCTTTCTTATACCAAACACAAGGAAACTCAATACTCTCAATTATTTCTCATGATGTTGAACGCATAGTTAATCATGATTTTGTTGTTGCACCTTTTGGGTAATGATCCGTTACAACCGGTTATTTCCGATTCCAGAAGTTCCTTTTGATCTATCTTCATAAGGTACGTTATTCATACAATTATGCATCTGATCACCAAGTTTTCTGATACACATAGCAAATGGACAAAGGATCTACCCATTGCAGAATATAATCGGTGCTCTGTACAGAGAGTTTCCACATGACTCCAACTTCATGTAACAAGCCTATTATGTTGTACTTAAGATGACTTACCTAACATCAGTCGAACCAGGGAGAACTACAAAGAAGCTTTAACACAAGCATGTTAGATTGAAAGCTATGTAGAGGAACTCCACCCCCCCCATCTGAATTTGAATGTCTGGAAGTATGGGAACTTTGTTCCCTCCTCCGGACAAAGAATTGTCTTTTCTCTTTAAGTGGATCTATAAGGTTTTAAACTGATTGAGTTAGGAGGGTATTTGAAAAACAAGGCTAGGTCTGGTCACTCGTGGTTATCAGTCAAGAAGCGGGTATGATTTCGAAGAGTTATTAGCTCAGGTTTGACAAGATTATGAGGCTATTCGGAATTTTTCTGGCTTTGTTGCTACATGAACTGGTCATCTACTCCAAACTGGATATGTGAAGACTGCATTTCTGATGATGGTACTCTGCGAGAGAAGAAGTTTATGTTAGCCAACCGGAGGATTTGTGGATCCAGACAAAACTAACCACGATTTACAAGATGATAGCTCTATATGGGTTGAAAACAAGCTCCACGTGCGTGGTATGATATGTTGTCTTCATTTCCTGATATCTCATGACTTCCTCCAAAGGCTCAAGTGGGAATCCTACTTTGTTCATACCGTTAGAAAAAGCAACAATTAATTATGGTACAAATCTATGTGATGATATTATCTTTGCTGTTTCTATACTGAATTAGGTGGTTCTATTTGCTAAAAATTAATGTGTTTTCAAAATTCAACGATGTCGATGTGGGAAAAATCTCATTTTCTTAGGACTTACAGATTTCTCAGAGTCCTAGAGGCATCTTTTTAAACTAATCTAAATTTGCTCTTGAATCACTTAAAAATATGGCTATATGAATCTTGTGAACTAGTGGTTACTCCCACTGGTGGAGAAGTCCAAACTGGATGGAGATAAAGAATGGGATACGTTGTCGGAATCAACACATCTTTCGTAGGTACTGAGTGGCACCCTCCTTTATCTTACAGCCAGTAGACCTGACCTACAATTTGCTATATGCATGTGTGCCCGATATCAGGCTCGGCCTATCGAAAAGCACTTAAATACAATAAAAAGGATCTTTCGCTATCTAAAAGGAACCGTACATCGGGGTCTTTAGTATCCGAAGGATTCTTCCTTTGCACTATAAAGATTTGCAACTGCGAGATCGATGCTGGTTGTCAAGATACACGCCGTTAGTAACTTATTGGCAAGTATTATAATTTGGGTGGTAGGACTTGTACGCTGGTAGTCTAAAAGGTGAAATGCGCTGCGATATCCCGTACGGAAGCTGGAATAGATTGCTTGTCGGTTGTTGTGCTAAAGTCCTTTGGATGAGATCGAAATCTTACGACTATGGCTTTTGGGTTTCAATAAAATGTCCAATGTACTGTGATAACAAAGGGTTCACAGTTTCTGCTTGAGTCAATTGAGTTATGGTGTTGTGGAGCTTGTTGAGAGGTGGAATATATCCCCCCCCCCCCCCCTGGTTGGTAATGGGCACGTGAGGTCAGAAGTAGCTTCCGTTGTCGGATATTTTATATCCCTCTATGTGATGCCCCAAACCCCCCCCCCCCCCCCCCCGGTTGAGCTTGGTTAGATTGGGTGCCTATTTTACTTGTGAAGTGCGGGGTCATACGTGACCTTGAGTTCCCCCCCCCCCCGGTGTGGTACATGGTGGCACGGGCTAGGCGTATGAGCTTCATTTGTTCGGACAGTAGTGATTGGGTAATCCAGGAGAGGGGGTGTTGTGCTGCCCCCCCCCCCCCCCCCCACATGATGAGGGTGGTGGTCGCTGGACCGGGTAAATTGTGGCTTGGGTCTTAAGATCTTGTGTCTGGTATGGGAGGTTTCAAATGGGTGGGAGGAGGGGGGTCTGTATAGGTGGGCGCTTGGGTGGAGGTTGGTAGGTTTTCTGTTCGGGGCGCTATGCCTTATGATTGCTGCAACAACGTTTCAACAGTCCAGATCAAAAGCATATTAGACTCCAGTTTCACTTTATCAAGGAGCATGTTGAGAATGGTGTGATCGAACTTTACTTTTGTCAATATGGGAATATTCAATTGGCGGGAATCTTCACTAAGCCTTGGACGGAAAGATTGAATTTCTTATAACAAGCTGGACATGCGGAGTTTTTTCGCGGATACTCTTGAAACAATTGGCAGTTGACGTTGATGATAGTGGTAGGTACCTAATTCATAAGATCCTGTATCAATAGTAAATATTAAATACTTAAATCAGAAAAAAAACACAATGAAGATCATTTCATTTTAACTTTTATTTTTTCTAAAAACAGAATAAATTCAAAATTATTTTCTTTATATATATAAATTTTACAAAAAACCAAAAACAAAATTGGAAAATTTAGATAAAAAATTCAAAAAGGAAGTTTTACATGCGCCATCTCGGTCTTCTGACATCGATAACTTTTTTTTTTAAATGTTTATATATTTATGGTCTTTAGAAAGAAATGTCATTTAACAATGATACAAGCCTGTGTAAATGAAGTTGAACAGAAGTTTCCAAATGTTTTCAAAAACATGCCATATGGCTTGCTATTATTTCAGATAGCAAACCCTGGGTCATCATTTAAAGGCAGTATTTCAAAAAGATCAAACTTGCACTCTCAACGGGAATTTATTCTCGGGCAGGGTCAACTTTTATGAATCATGGCAAAGGCTTGTGATTACTTTGCATCACAAACCCGTGCTTCCTTTTCATAAGTGTATGTTTCTAGTGCATCTATGTTGATTAATAAGAGAAATCTTATTTATCTTGGTGTTTGTTGTTTTTTGTCACATTACGAAAATATTCCATCATCTGAAACTACTATGTTCCAAATACATTTGAATTCTCAGATAACAATGTCTTAACCGCTCTTTAAATAGAAAAGGGGATATTGTCTTGAGGGGGAGTAGAAATGTCAACTATTTCTTTGTCATGATCAAGTGAAACTGATATAAAAAGGATAAAAAGATTTAAACGATTATTTGTGCCTTATGCTGTTACTTGTTATGCCTTACATAGGGCTGTTAGTTTTGCTATAAAAATATGTCTATAGGTATGAGAGAATAAAATATTTAGGACTATGTGTGCTAGTTGTGTTAACTTCAATTATTCCTTATAAAATTATATTGGCAAAATTATAGATGAGTAAACATAGAGGCGCCAGAAATGTCTAAGGTACGAAATTGTCTATATCCAACCCCATCCATCCCAATTCACTGTAACGAAATCATCATTACACTCAAACACACCTCTCCAACCACCACTTGATACACTCTAGTATACTCGACTTATAACAATCCAAAGATCACTACTACAATTTCATCTAAGGTATAACTTAAAACTCCCAAATCTTAATCTCCATAACTCAATCGTATCCCAAAAGATTGAGCATTTTCAATACTCTTGATTGTAGCAGCCCTAGTTATCACAAATTAGGGTTAGTCAATCAAATTGTAGTGAAAAAGTTAAATTGTTAAAGGGATTTTGTAGTTTTAGGATTCTCTCCGCCTAATTGATAGGTTAACCTAGCTTGATATTTGTGTGTGTTAATAAATGTGTTATTTGAATGATTTGTGTACGAAAAAAAAAAAAACTAGTGTAAAAGTGTGTAAATAATGAAAACAATATTGAAGATGTTTGTGTTTGAGTTGTTATATGGTTTATGGAAAATGATGGTTTAGAGTTGATATTGCACAAATGTTAGACATCGATCGAGTATAAATCATATAAATTGAACGAATAATGTGTCGAGAATCGAACGAGTGTCTTAATATCTCATGATAGAAAGTTAATTAAGTTTAACTCGATTGTGTTTTATGTGTTACTTGTTTTATGCCTTTAGGGTGTAGTTTTGCTAAATTATGTCTATAGGTATGAGAGTATAAAACATTAAGGACCAAGTGTGCTATTTGTTTATCTTGAATATACCTTATAAAACATAATTTGTGAGATTAATAAGTAGTGTTAAGATGAGGGGCCAAAAGTGTCAAAGTTAAAATTGGTTTTTTAACACTAACACCCCTCACTCGTCTCCTTCACTGTTCACATAATCAAAACACACACTCAAACACACACTCGAACATTTTTTCACTCGATTCACATCAATCAAGCTCACTCACTCCATTTCATCTCGAAGGTATACCTAAAATCTTGATTTTCCTCACCTAATCCACTCGAATCCTAAAGGAATTAAACGATTTCACCGACTTTGATTGAAGTTGCCCTAATTTTAAAATTAGGGTTCTTGAAATCAAACTTGGTTAAATCCTTAAATTGATTGAGGGCTTTTGTTGTATTAGGTGTGAAATATGTATAGGCTAGTCGAGTTTTATTATTCGTTGAGATTTAAATCCTGTTTTTGATTGTTTTGTGCCCGTTTGAATAGATAAATGCATAAATATTAACTGTTTGTGTGTGAAATTGTTATATCGTGATTCAATGGGTATGCTAGAATAAAGTTAGCTGCAAGAGTCGAACTAGCCCAAACTTAAGAAACCAAACAATCAAAACTTGTATGAATCGAACGAGTATGACCTGTATGAATCGAACGAGTATAACCTGCATGGACCGAACGAGTAAATCATGTGAGGACCGAACGAGTGAGTGCTATTAAGGACCGAACGAGTAAATCATGATGAGGACCGAACGAGTGTGTCCTAATGAGGACCGAATGAGAGTGTCCTAATGAGGACCGAACGAGAGTGTCCTAATGAGGACCGAACGAGTGAAGTATAGTGTGGACCGAACGAGTGAAGTCTATTGAGGATCGAACGAGTGAATCATGTGAGGATCGAACGAGTAATTCCTTGAAAGGACCGAACGAGTGACTATTTGACTGGACCGAACGAGTGTCTAAATGAGAGGATCGAACGAGCACATGTTTGTGAGGATCGAACGAGCACATGTTTGTAAGGACCGAACGAGCATAATTTTGTGCAAACCGATCTAGCTGTTTCTTTGAGGACCGAACGAGTGTTATTTAGTGAAGACCGAACGAGTAAAGTTATCAACACTTAACCAATTTTTGACATAACACACTTAAGATCAAATTTTTTCTAAGATTAAATTCAACAAATCTCTTTGGTTAAAATAGTCAGTAAAAGCTTGACAAAACCAAGGTTAACTACATTCAACTTAATTGTTAGGATAGGTGCTTTTGTCTTACACGCTATTTGTCTATCTAAGTAGATTGATCTTCAAAAGTGCTAAAAGTCATAAAGGTTCTTATGAATGAAATGATAGTGTGTTCTTATAAACAGCACTCAACTCTTCTTAAACAGACTCATGGAATCTCAATACGGATCAGATTGCCTAGATGAGCATTTGGTGGGCTCCAGTTGACCACTTAAGATTGTAAAATGTAATCTTCACTTAAGTTCGATCGAATGTCAGATCAAAGGAAGCAACCCTTCATGTGGTCTACGTATGTTAAAGCTCACTCCTTTCTACCAAGGCATTTCCAAGTCACTGGCGATGCTTCCAGAGATCTATATGCAAGAATACTGGGCCTATAGCTTATGTTTATAATCGATCTTCCGATTTAAGATGATTAACAAGACGCAATTATCGTCTTGATCATTCAGAGACACCTTCAAATCTGCCCTGAAAGTCGGTAATAAGAGAGTTTCTATAACCACCTCTTGAGAAGGAGATTCTCACTTTCTAGCTAGTCTTGGTCATTCTGAATAATAGAAGATCACTGACGTTAATGTCCATAAACCATCAACCCCTGGAGATCAATTTGCAGCTACCATCAACCAATGTCTCAGTGGTAAACCATCCTATGACAGTCTTCGTCTTTCCCAAGCTCCAATCTTGTGGGTATTTACCAATAAGAAGAATGTTGATTATCTATCTTCGTGGGAGGACTTCATTTTCCAGAATGAGAACAAAAATACAAGAAGGGCAATGCTATGTAACTATCCTCGTCTTCACCAAGTCAGTCGTCAACTTGTCATGATGATAATCCTTCAATTCCACTAAGAAACAAGGTCCAATTGGCACAATGCCAGAGATGACCCAATGTTCACTACAATCAATGTCATCTCAAGAATGGAAGAACACTCAGTTGTATGGGTCAAATCTTGCCAGTAAACATTAACCAACTGAGGAACTCTGAATCATACAAAGAGTATTATGCTATTGCTTCAGGAACTATTCCTCTAAAGACAAAAGGAAGCAAGAAGAAAGCTAATACAGATACAATCACTAAATAGAAGCCTCCCACTGCCCCTAAAGAAAAGAAGTCCAGTAAAATGAAAGCAGAAGACTACAAAAGTTATAGACAACTCTGAGGCGGATTTTGACAGAGCTGAGCAACTCAAAAAACTCACAAAAGGAAGCGTCAAGAAACTCACAGCTCTCATTCCAGTGGTTCTGGTGCAGATGAAGGATAGTTTTACACCAGGGGTTCCCGATGCACCTGATTATGACTCATAGGATGATATCTCTTGGAAATCAAGTGACGATGATCAAGATGATGACAAGCACAAGATGATGAAGATGTAGAATAAAAATACTTTAATGAGACTAACAGATAAGAAGATGATGAAAGACATGACGAAATGAGACAGATCAAAATGATGATGATGAAGAACAGACTGAATCAGACGATGATGGTGATGATTTTGTCCATCCAAAGCTCACAACTCATGATGATGATATAATACATGAAGAGGAAACTGATGAAGATGAATCTCTGTATTATCATCTTCAGTGATTAAGATAGTGACAATGAAGTGAAGGAACGAATGGTGAAGGAGCAAAGTCCGGATGAAATAATGCTAACATATGAAGAGAAAATCAAGGAAATGAGGCAATCGAAGAACCAAACCAATCTGATGGAAGAGAGTGAAGTATGACAGATGTCATATTAACACATCAGGTTTCAAGAAACCCATTGAAATTTAAGACTCCTCCCATGTGACCCTAAACTCCGAGTAAATACCGGATGGTACAACAACAACTCTTCTGGTAATCATCCAGCTTCGTCTCCAACATGCTAAATCCAAACCAAGATACCGGTGTTGATGATATTTTTGGACAACATACGGAACCATCATGGAGGCCAACTTTCATATGCACTACCAATCGGCCCTCGTAACACGTATTCTCGCGTCATTGAAACTCAACAACCACCAATTCTAACACCGGCTACTACTACAACTCCTCGCTAAAAACTTCCTAACTTTCTCAATGTATGGCTATGATTACGAGACTGAAGTGGGTTTAGAAGACAACTTTACGAAACTTTCAGACAAACAAATCAATATGCGAAGTGCTCTCACCATTCATGCACGTGATCAATACTACAAATAAAATGCAGGAAGCAGTGGACGTTGCAGTCCAATTGAAGTATGACAGAATTCGAGAAGAGTCTACTACTGCAAATCAACAATTCCTTGATTCAATCGATGAAGGAATGAAGAAAATTATCAAGGAACAAGTCAAAAAGGAAGTCTCCAAAATTACTCCAAAAATTTGAATTATTAACTGATCACTCTGAGTCAGAGGTTTTGTGCGAACAACAAAGAACCAACACGAAACATTCTGTAACTGCAATCTTTTTCAGAAACTAAAGCTTAGAGCTGAAAAAGATCTTAATTGACAAGATGGAAGCTAACAACTCTATCAACAGGTCAGATATTCAAAGGCAGCTCTACAAGGCATTAGTTGATGCGTATGAAGCCGACAAAATCTTGTTAGATACATATGGCGATACGGTCACAATAAAAAGACCTAGAGACGGTGCAGATGATGATCAAGAACCCTCCGCTGGAACAGACCGGGGGTCCAAGAGAAGAAGGTCAGGAAAAGAACCCGCTTCTACCAGTGCTCCAAGTGAAACGACAACCAAGACAGCAGGAAAGACTACCAGTACAGGATCTAAGACTCACAAGAAATCTGCTAGCCAATCTGCTCCGGTAGAGGAAACTATGCAAACTACAGATGTCTTTGAAGCACCTGCACACCAGGAGTTTGAAACAGGTGTCCATGATGAACAAGCAGAAGAAGAGGTCCAACATCTTCCTGACTGGTTTCAACAACCTACACGACTACCTTCTCCTGATCATGCATGGAATAAGTCTGTTCCTGCAGTTCATGAATCCTGTCCAACCTGTGGCAAAGCAATCTGCCAACAAGACCCTCGAGATCATTCGAAGAACTAACCGACTATACATTTGACTTCTCCGCTTTTGGTGATTAACCGGCCTAAATGATCAAACTCTAACACCTTAATTATGCTACAGTGTCCCAACATTTGAGCATATGAAAGGTAACGTGCAAGAGCTTGACTGAACTTGAATATTTATTGTAGGATGTCTACAAAGCCACAACCGAAAAATTGGACTAAGGATCTACCCTGAAGTCTCCCAATATCCTCATGATCTGCGACAGCCACTACCGTTAGTTCCAAATTCTCAAGGTCGTCATGTTATACCGTTTCATCACTTCATCAATAACGACCTTGAGTACCTACGTGGTGGTGTGTCAAGCCGCAAGTACTCTACTTCAGTTACGAAGACTACGGCTGCAGATTACGGGCATATCAAATGGATAGAAGACTTAGTGCCTAACTCAATGTGGAGTCAAATGATAGTCAAATACGACAAATTCGCCCTCTGGGGAATCTCGCATTGGGGCAAAAAGCGAAGACAGTTCTATGCATTTGCGACATCAAGGGAATCAGCTCGTGACGTCTATTCAAAAAGACGGATTATTGCTGTCACTAAGGTGGAAATAGTCGAATGGCAAGACTATAAGCATCTTGACTGGATTACTGTACGAAGGGATGATGACGTTCTTTAACAATGTTTCAAAGAAGGCGACTTCCACAGACAAAGGATCCAATACATTGAAGATATACTGCTTTCTTCCGGGCAGAACATTGACTAACTCAACAATGAATGATACTAATTGCTTAATGGTCTCCTTAAGAATGTTTACAAGAAGCGTTGTCATCCAGAGGCGTGTGGAAGATCTTCAACTGGGTGTTGAAAGCTATCAGAAGAAACTCAACCTCACAAAGCCTGACACGTACAGATCCAATCTGAGAAGACAAGACGCTTATACACCATACTCCGATCCAAGAGGATTCATCTACGAGAACAAAGACAAGAAGAACAGATTGATGCGCATTGACGAACTACACAAGTTCAGCGATGGTACTCTAGATGATGTTCGGACTGCTCTAAATGATCGCCTCAAGGGAATTAGAATGGAGTATTTGCCACAAATTTGGAGCAACGAGAAACAAAGCAAACGCAAGAGCTTATGATCCAGGCGATCTGACAAGAGGCAAAAGACATGGAGGATAAAGTAGGGATTTTTTTGGAGAGATTTGTCGGTGGAAGACCATACGGGGGTGACCTACGGCTACTACAAAGGACCATATGATTTATCATATGTTGTTCTCATCTTAAAAAGGTCAATCCTCGTAAATACACTTATCTTGTGAATATGTTCATTATTAGTGTAGATTTTTTGGTGAATAATAAGATGTGCTCGAGTACAAATTTTTCAAGAATTTCTTAGTAAATTCAAAATTTTCAAATAATTGTAC
This sequence comes from Tanacetum coccineum, assembly GCA_026074375.1. Classification (NCBI taxonomy): domain Eukaryota; kingdom Viridiplantae; phylum Streptophyta; class Magnoliopsida; order Asterales; family Asteraceae; genus Tanacetum; species Tanacetum coccineum. The sequence continues at coordinate 29,839 of BQNB010048427.1, forward strand.
TCGGCATCATCTTATAAACCCTCAAAAGTTAAGGGGGAGCAATAACATGTTCCAATCTGCTATCATATCTCATTTTGTCCCCGAACGGTTAATCAATTGATATCCAAAATATCAAGGGATTAACATTTTGGATAAGGGGAGAAAATGTGATTAACCTGGACTTAATGTATATTGACAGAAGTGATCAAATAAAATGGACTCAATGCACTCCACACCTAGCATGTACTAGGGGGGGTGTTAAATTACGATGCACATGTTAAAGGGGAGCATTTAGTGATACATGAAAAACTCTTTAACGTGTAAATCTTTGATATTTTTAACAAACACTTTGATTGAAAGTTTTCATGTTATTTGGAAGGAATCCGAGTATGAAATAACCCAAAAACCGGACCAAGTTCTTAAATTTATGAAGTTAAAAGGCGGTTAGGCTTAGTTTCAGATCCCTGATCCATCCATAGCCGGAGGGATCTACCGGGATATCCACTAGTTATAGATGTAGAAGTCCATATGTATGATTAAAAAGGAGAAAAAGTGAGAATAGGGATAAAGACTGACTGAGATGAGCTAACACTGGAAAACAAACCCAACAAGGTGTTAGTTATGAAGTCTCGGTAAGCATTGAAAGGGTTGAAGAATGAAAAAGAAATGTAAGGATAAAGGGTGAAAAGAAAGAAGCCCTCCATACACTTAGGCAGAAACCGGTCAATACATAAGCTGTCAGAAACACTCTGTGTTGTCTGACAATAAAGACAGTCATAGGACCAGTGACGCTAAGTACAAACCCTCCTAGCTTCTCAAAGTCAAAGACTTTTATCAAAACTCACGTGTGGGAGGAGGATACACTTATTCAATTGGACTCTCCTCACTCGATTTTAGTTGTATATGAAAAGGTTGCACTCAGCTCTAGCACCGATCACTAAAATCAAAGTGCACAATGAGTCCTTAATCCGAAAAAGATCATCTATAAATCTCATTAGTACACATGTCAAATTAGTTCTTGCTAAGCACACAAATTTTAATTACAAGATACATTTTAAAGTCCTTCGTATTATCCATTGTATTTTTTCCATACATCATAGTGAATTCATTCACAAAGAAGAAGGAAATCCTTCTTGAGCCAACATCACACAAGCTCATGTAGGTAACTTGGCGAATCATTATGTATCAAACTTGTGACAACTGAAAAGAAACGATGGTGCTATTCTATAAGAATCCCAGACTTGTATCCAGAAATGAGATCAACGTTTGTTAATGAATTTGTAGAATGATTAAACACACTCGTTGTGTACACAAAACAATTTTGTAAGTGATAAACCGATTGATTTTCAATCAAATTTCAATATCAAACGTGAGAATAGTAACTCACTGGCTCACTGAAACTTATCGTGTTTCTGCTTGAGACAATCCGATAATGATAACAGCTGAGTACGATGAATCTAAAACTTAGTGTTAGAAAGATTCAATACTTCAAGCTGGAAATCCTGTTAAGAAGATTCTTCTTAATTTGAATCTACCTAATCACAGGTCGGTCCTTAAGGTTCCGAAGGTTTCTCCAACTAAACCTAAAAGCGAAAGACAAAGCATATTCGTCCCCCCTGCCTTTATTAGCTAACAGTATTATGCAGGTAATTTAAAATGGTGGTGAGAATCCCTTGATTCCAGCGGCTCACAAAATCTTAGCCATCATGCTCATACCCTGACGACAAACAAAAAGACATCATGAAAGCTCAGTCATGTTTCAGACTTCCGCTACTCTGATACCACAACCATCTTTTCTAGAATTGTCAAGTGTTAAAGTTTAAAGATTTCAGAAAGATGCAACATTAACTGTTTTTCAAGAATGTATGAGCATGTCGGTCCAGAAGTCTCAAGTTTACAAGATGGCAAAGTTTCAAGATGGCAAAGAGATTGTGCTTGGTTGATGATCACAAAGCTCAATATCGACAATGTCAAATACAAGTTCAAGGGAACACGCTCAATCAAGAAGTCAATGATCACCAGCAACATATTCACAAAGAAAGTCAAGAGTACGAGCAAAAGACTAATGGATAAAGCATAGTATGCTAGGTACAAAGCTTGTAAATTGGAGTGACCTCCCTTAGGGGGAATATTGTGGAAACACGAAAAGTGTCGGTCACTTCCAAGTTGTAACAAGTCTTAGCTCGTAGTTAGTATCATGATTAGATTAGTAATCTAGTCCGGCCCAAGGCCCATGGGTGGCCCAACTTAGCCCATGGCCGGCCAATGTTAGAGTATTTATAGGCCCTCTCCTAGTCTTGGAGAGGGTTGGTTGTTCCATTTTTCCATAAGTTCATTTATACAATTCATCCATTTTCCATCCTATCTCTCTCTAACATCACAACCCACATCTCACTCTTGTTCTTGGTTTGATCTTAAGATTACTAGTATTCTACACGTTTAGTGATAATGGAAAGGTATGGCGTATTGCATGTAATGCTACGTCAATAGTTGGATGATTAAGTGTTAAGCGTTTATGAGAAATGTGGCATCTTAGAAATGAAATAGGTGAGTGAAATATAGAGGTTTGTAGCAAACTTTCTAAAAATAGAAAGTGGTTCGGTGAAATGAAAGTTATATTTAGAAAGTTAGTAAGTAGCGTTTAAGTAAAAAGGTTTAATCAAATTAGCTTAGGTTTTTATAAAAACTTAAGGAAATGAGGTAAATTAGTTAATTAATAATTTAAAAAAAATAATAAAATATATATATAATTAGGGGGATCCGGTTTGGTTTAAAAAGAAAGAAAATTTTTTTTTTACTAAACTAAGTTTGGGTTAGACTAGGACTTGTAGGATTTAGATTAAAACCCAAATTTAGCCCATCCTTTTCCCCTTTACCGATTAACCGTTCCAATTCACCTCCCCAAAACCCAAAGAGAAGTTGATTATTACTATGGTGGATCCAGAAAACAATCAAGAGTTGTTTTTTTAGTGTGCTAATCATCAAGGTTAAGTGTGTTCATCAAGTTTAAATAATGCATATCATTAACAAAAAATCAAAGATGATCTAGGGTTTCATGAAATTCAAAATATTAATGATATTTAATGATGATAGAATGATTAGGGTTTGATTAGGGTCATGTTCATGCAATTGGTTAGGTTAGATTTGCGTTAAAACTTAATTTAGGGTTGGGCAGAATTTTGGGTCGTGTTCAACGACTGATATCTAGATGATAAAAACTTGTATTGATATGTTTCTTGTGCCTATGAATAAGCCAAAAGAGTCTACTTTTCATAAAATCTGGCCTCGAAAGTTTTTAAGGTCGAGAAGTCATTCAAATGTTGGTTGCACTAAAAGTTGTTAGATTAGTAAATACGGGTCAGATTTAGGTCATGTTTGTGAGGGTAAAACCTATACTTAAAAATGGAATTAAGCTTAGACATTCTATAGTATTTAAGTTTCACATGTCTATGGATAATCTTGTGAAATTTAGCTTTTGAAAGCATGTCTAAGTATGGTAGTTAAAGTGATACATTTTGGTGTGCAATCAGATCCGAATTAGGACAATTTTGAAGTTTGATTTTTATTGAGAATAGTTTTTAGACATTATAATTAAATACTTGGGAATCACAATGTAGTTTAATATACTCATACATTAATGTGTGTGATTTTATGTATAATATACGAATGTAATTAAGTAAGGGTTTTTGGTACGTAAAAGACACTAAAAATCTGCAATTTTGATTTTAAATTGTAAGTAGCTAATGGTTTTTATTGTTTTTTTTTATTGGTTTTTTTAGTTGAGTTAAGTGTAAAAAGAGGTTTTAAGGTGACAGGAGTCTGGGTGACCCATGATGGTTAACTAAACCCTTAGACATCCATCATATGTGTGTTACAAGGACTAGAGATTTTAGCTTGGTCGCGTGTAACCATGTTTATTTATTTGTATAGTTACGTGTAGAGATTTGGAAGTTGCGTTTGAGTATCTAGGTGAGTTTCATAGCCCCTCTTTTCTTATGATTTATTAGGGTGGAAATGATGCAAAGTGTTTGGAAATGTTTTGATTACTGTGATAATGTGTTGTTAAAGATGCATGGACTATACGTGACTATTATATGTTGTGAGCTACATGTTTTGTGATGTGATATTAAGAATTGTGAACTAATCAGGGGGATCACCTGCGGGTATCCATGGCCTGTTTAGTGGATGGTACTGTGGCCTAGCGAGCAGGAAGGTTACTTTAAGAGTATCCAAGGCCTGGGTTAAGGGGGTAACTACAGGGACCTTGGTGCGATATGAGACGTCTTGTAGTCGTTTGTCGGGTATTTATGTGATTGATTGGATTTGCATGTTAGCCTGTATAATAGTTCATTTATTGTCCTGCAATGTTTTCTTTATTATCACAGTAATTTACAATTAGATTTGATTTTCATGTCTTAAACCTATGACTCTCACCAACTTTATGTTGACGTTTTAAGCATCATTTTCAGGTAATCATGTTGAGGATGTTGATGTTAGGCAGAGTGGCTAGTAAGACAATAGGCTTTCATGCGGAGTCATTCTCCTATAGATTTTATTTATGTCTTTCGAATTGTTTGTTATTTGATTGATCATTGGATGTTTAGACTTTGGATTATGTTTCCTTGTGGTATGACTTTGTTATCTTAATGCAAGTCTCTTTTATCTTGTGTTAGATATTGTCATGACACATTATGTCTCATTTGTTTATCTATTTCATTTAGTTCTCTCTATTGTTGACACCATCATGTTGTGATGATATCCATGATGTTACGCATTGTGTTTCCGCCTAGGTGGGGTGTGACAGTTGAGTCCCATCACATACCTATCACTACTCCATCCACTTCACAACCACCACTTTTATCACCCTCCAGGGTACCTACACCACCCATGAATCACCTCCCCAGCGTGCGTTAGCGCTCGCGAACACCACGGAAGTGGAATGAGGGTAGTATAACACTTACTGAATTAACGGTTATTTGTACATAATTGTCAACAAAACTGGCAAGCTTGGATCAAGATTTAAAGCAAACTAAGAAGGTATATAGTAATGCTTACACCAAGCTCATCATGAGGGTAAAGAAGTTGGAACATAAAGTTAAGTCAAGGCAACCTAGAAGAAGTGCAAGTGTGGTTATATCTGATACTAAAGAAGATTTGGAGGATCCTTCCAAACAGGGGAGGAAAATTGCTGAGATTGATCAAAACCCCTCTATTTCATTTGTACAAGATGAAGGAACTTTGTGGATTCAAGAGGATACTGGGATTCAAGGGAGGACTAGTGCTGATACTGAGATACTTTTAGATCAAGAAGAGCCTACTGAGCTAGTGGGAGATCTTGGTAGTGGTGAAAAGTGTGAAAAATAAATTAGTACTACTAACATATCAGTTAGTACTGCTAGTGCGACTCTTGAAGTTAGTACTGCTGCTAAAAATTTAGTGTATATCAGAAGGGGTGCAGAAAAGAGAAAAGATAAAGGAAAAGCTATTATGAAAGAAGATGAATTTGTTCAAAAGAAGACAAAGAAGCAATTAGAGCAATAAAGACTTAGGCATTAAGAAGCTACTAGATTGCAAGAACATATTAATGAAATAGAAGGGAAAGACCCCCCCAAAGGATTGCTAGGTGAAAGCAAAATAAATAGCAAACACTTACAAAGAAGAATTTTGATAGACAAAACAAAATTTGTAGCTGTAGATGGATCAAGCCCATGCATTTGAATGTAAGTGATCCTGCTGTTCTAAGATATCATGCTGTTCAGAACAGATCTTTCTCTAAAGTTGAAGTAAGGAAGAATATGTGTATATATTTGAAGAATCAAGGAGGATACAAGCTGAGTCATTTTAAGGGTATGAGCTATGAAGATATTAGACCTATATTTAAAAGAATGTGGGATCAAAATAATGCTTTTGTACCTAAGGATTCTGAGATTGAAAGGAATTTGCCGAAGTTACCCGGATTTTATTTTTATTAAAAGTTCTATAAAAAGAGATCAAGAGGAGAGATATCTTGATGAGACACTTCCAAGAAACAGAAACTAGAGGATTGATGTTGAAAGAAAAGAGCTTAGAGATAGTATGGATGTAGTTCTAAGGGATGATATTGCTATTGATGTTGAGTCTCTTGCTACTAAATACCTAATAGTTGACTGGAAGACACATGTTTTAGCAGAAAATATGATGTATTATCAGATCATCAGAGGAGATGGAAGTTCTAAAAACTACAAAATATTTAGTGAAATGCTTGATGATTTTGATAGGCAAGATGTCCTGGATCTACACAGACTGGTATAAGAAAGATATGATACAACAAGTCCAAAAGGATATGACTTGTTACTTTGGGGAGATCTGAAGATCATATTTGAGCCTAATGAAGAAGATGAAATATGGAAGAATAAACAGGAATACAACTTGATAAGCTAGAGATTATTTGACTCATATGGAATTCATATGTTGCTGATGCATAATGAAATTTGCTATCCACATGGAATTTTTGATTAGAGAAAAATATCTTCTTACTCAAGAAATGCTTTCAAGGATGTTAAGTAGAAGACTAGAGGTTGATCAAGAAAGTAAAATGGCATTTGAACTTCTCAGGTTTGTAAAGTCTCAACTTCAGAACTAGAAAAATGTTTAGAAGAATCCTCTCAGAAAGGTTTAATTCGAGAAACTTGATGATTTGGAAGTTAATCACAAGTTTAGGGGAGGATTGTTGGGAATTATATTCATTAGACTTAGTACTAGCCAGGGGGGGGGGGGGGGGGGATGGTGGGGAGGGGGGGGGTGGGGGGGGTTAGGGGGCGGAGAGGGGGTAGGGGCAGTCAAAGTGTTAGTACTGCTAATTTATAACTGGCAGTATAAACAATTATACTGCTAGAATGGATGTTTAGTAACTGTTAGTATAAAATGTTAAAGTACTGCTAGTACTAAACTTAACACTTCTAAAGGGATTTATACTGCTGATAAAGACTAAAGACTGCATGAAGATAAAGACGTGTAAAGAGGAGATAAAAGCGTGTTTTGTGATATGTATGGAATGATTCAATGTATATCCTATATAATCAGAAGATATGTTGATATCTTATAGAAGTTTAGAAGATTTGTCGTTATTCAAGATAAAAGGACTCCTGGTGTATAAAAGGATATCATAGGATATGGGAGTTTTTTTTTTTATTTTATTTTTATGTAAACACATCTCAATAGACACTTTCATTGCTTCAAGGTTGTAAACCCTAGTACTAGATAGAGTACTCGTATTATTCATCATAATAATATTGACGCTTTTTGGTTATATTCATTGTTCATTCTACTGCATTACAATTTACTATTACATTGATATTCTTCTAAGTATTAAAGAGTAGATTCCGCATACTCTTTAGTATCAACAAAGTTTCTAACATAGTTGTCTTGAATCTATTCAATACATCTAACCCTTCAACAAGGTTTGCAAGATCTAGTTGGGATCAACAAAAGCAAACTCAGAACATAAGTGGATCAATCAAAATAAGCATGATGTACTAAAATCAATAGTGGACATCTAAAAGGAAATGATGTACGATGCACATAATTCCTAGTATGCTTTTCAGTGACTAAAGTGGAAAGTCGATTTTAAACTTGTTTAAAATAATGACTATGCCCAGTGTTGCATGATACGCCCTAAATTAGACATAGGTGATCAAGTTATGTCTAATTAAGGTCTAATGATGCAACCACTCGGACTAGTCGACTCGTTTCATGTTTGGTGTTTTTAGAAAAAGAAAATCATTTTGGTTATAGTTCGGATTTTTATTTTGAAAAACCAGCGTTCTCTATAACCTTAGGCTCTGATTACCAATCTGTCACACCCCACCAAGGTGGAAACGCGAGGTGTAACATATTAATAAACATCATACTAGATGATAGATAAAACACCATACATGAATTAAGATAAAAGAAAATTATCCGAATTACAACATTTCCAAGTACAATTTTAAAAAGTACAAATGACAATAACTTGAAAGAAAGTAGAAATCTTGAACGTGTCCAATGGTAATGCACTAAGTAATGTCACCTGAAAATCATGATAAAAACGGTCAACTATCAAAATAGTTGGTGGGCTCACAAGATTATGTACACAATATACAGTTTTAGAAAAATCCGGTATTAGTTTGCCAACTCAATGGAAAGTTATCAAAAACAAGCCAAGTATCCAAAACCACTCAAGTTTTCAAAACAGTTCCCGTTACATAAAGTAACGTGATACAAAATCAAATCGATATATATATGTATGTTATAGTGTTCATGCGAGGCACTACTTAAACGTATTCAGCCTAGCCTGTTGGGTAGGCGTTACCCCCGATCCAAATCACCATGCCATGTGTCCTAGTATTATGCACCCCGTTTATGGTGGGAGTGAGGAGGGGCTAATCTCCTAATAGCGCTATCCATAAGTACTAACGTCTCATCCCGTTGAGGGGGATACAGTGAGCTAAAAGTAGTGGCGGGTTCCAAGCATACAATAACATACATATCAAGTTCAAGTTCAACACGTTTCTAAAGTTCAACAACTTCAACTCAAGTTCCATACGTTCAAAACAAGTTCATTTTCAAATATGCTCAAAAGTTTAAATACTAAAAAGTTAGAGCATAGTAATATGAAGCATCATGCTTTTCACCCCAAAACATTTAAAACATGTAAAAGAAGGGCTGTGAGAAACTCACCTTAAAAGTTAGAACGACAATAGAACTTCTCGGCAAACCACACTAAGTAGGCAACCCAAACAAATACGCAACCTTCTACTCGTAACCTAAGGCAAGTAAATATACCTAATTAGATCTTATACGATATGCTCAGACAATATTAAGGTTCATTTGTTATTCCTTGTGTTCACATTTGTTTCCAAAGTCACTTTTATCACAAAACGCAATTACAACAATTTGACCCAAATTTCCTGGCACTTTAAGTACTTATTTAACCAAGTTAACCAAAGCTTCTAGTCAAGATACTTCTCCAGGTCAAAATTCTATGTTTTAGGTTTGTCCATGAATTTTCTTAAAATTTATTAAGGACTTATACCTGACTATTTATACCCTTACAAGTGTATTTTAATGATCAGATGGTCTAAATCAAGGTTATATGAGTTAGTCAAATGGGAGACTCTAAATAACCCTTACAAGTGTCTCCCACATCAGTTTCAATAATAGATTCATCTTGGTTTATGATTTATGGTCATTCTAGTACAAGGGTAGATAAGAGATTTTTGGGCAGATTTGACACCTTATGCCATTTTGAGAGTTTCACCAACCAAACGACCTTATATTTTTACAAAGCTTACATTTCTGAAAACTAGACTCAATGTACTTGATGTTAGGCTCTGGAATCATGTCAAAATGTTTATTTATCATCAACTTATGCTCCATTTAATATGACACAAAAATAATTTAGTGAGCTGATTTAGTTTTACCCGAGACCAAAAACTTGACATAAAATGACAAAAATGCCCTTTTTCGATTCTGCATCAACTTAAATATTCAGCAAGTGCTGATTGGATTTATATAATTTTTCAGAATTTCAAATGGTCGCCAAACGTTTGTTTTTAAGAGTTAGAAAGCCGAATAATATATCGAAACTTCGTTTTAACGTCCGACTATCATTGATCCAATTCTAGGCCAATTTCAGTTTTAAAATCATTAACTTAGGCGAGACAGGCCCTAAACCTACTGATCTAAACAGGTAGCTTTAAACCCCTTCAAAACTTCAATTCCACGCATCGCGAACATCGCCAATGCTCTTAAACTAACCTAACCCCATTACTAATTATCTCAATTCTATAATGAACCTCAAAACGCGATATGCACCTCAATCCATGGATTCACAATACAATATCTAACACATGCATGGAACATATATTTAAATCGATGTAAAAAGTTTAGTAGAAAACTTACAAACACAATGCAATATCAAGAAAATCAACACAATCAAAACCTCTTGAGTTTGATCTTGGCCGAATACCACAACACCCAAAACAATGATTCAAAACTCAATTTTGTTTCAGTAAATCTTGTTTACACACTTATTGTTAAACCCTTGTTACTCCAGTTACCCTCAATTAGATCAAACCCCTTCAAAATAAAAAATCAAGAAAATCAAGAACTTGGGGAAATCTTATGCATGGTGGATTTTAATTGAAAAGAATGACGGGGTTTAGTTTATGAGTGATTTGTGATTGAATAGAATGGATTTTAAGGATCAAGATTGAAGATTTTGGATTTTTATCTGTGTGTGTCGAACAGTGAAGAGAGGGATTGGGACACCGAATTTTTTTATCTATTTGTTTTATGGTAAGAGTTTTAGTAGGATTGTGAAACAAATAAATATTAATGGATGTTTGTTTGGGATTTAGTAAGTGTAAAAGGGGAATAAGGGGTGTTTGGTTTCTAGTTTTGTTGGAGCCTAAAACAATTATAGGAGGAGGGTGTTTAGTACATATATGTATACATATATACACACACACACACGCATATAATTATATAAAAATATATATATAAAATATATTAAATATATATATGATATAATATATATATATATATATATATATATTAACATTTTGCTACACAAATTTGGGCTTAACAATTTATTTAAATGTTAAAATTGTAAAAATACCATTTTGATGGGGTTTCGGCTAAAACACGGAAAAAGTCGAAAAATACAAAAATAAAAAGAAATAAGCTTCCGAAGCTAAAATATGAAATTATCGATTTTCTCGAATGCTAAAACGATAAATGTCCAAAGCATGACTCGCGAATAATTAAAATTGACGATTATTGTAAAAACCGACTTAAAATAAATTCTATAAAATTTAGAAAATAAATTAAAGCTCAAAATAAATAGTGTCCTTAAATCCAAAATAAAATATTTCCAATTAAATAGAATTATGGCTCAAAATAAACATTGATTTGTAACACGAGTTGCACAAAAACAAGCGTTAAACGCTAAGAGTAATGTAACTACATAAAAGTGACTCCATAAATAATTAAGAGAGTCAAATATCATATGTTTGCTTTTGGTTACTGACCTCAAGATCGACGGATGTCACATGTATTGATTATAGAGAGATGAAAAAGTTGACCAATAAGAACCGTTATCCACTCCCTAGGATAGACGATATGTTCGATCAACTTCATTGATCACAATACTTATCTAAGATAAATCTTTGGTCTGGATACCACCAGCTGAAAGTGCATGAGGATGACATCCCAAAGACTGCGTTTAGAACTCGTTATGGACATTTCGAGTTCACAGTAATGCCCTTTGGTTTGACTAACACACTAGCGGTATTCATAGATCTGATGAACCGAGTGTGTAGGCCTTATCTAGACAAGTTTGTGATAGTGTTCATTGATGACATTCTGGTTTATTCTAAGATTGCTAAATCCCTTACCATTTTGACTCAGAAGTGTAAGACATTTTATTGGGGTGAGGAACATGAAAGGGCATTTCAAACTTTGAAGGATAAGTTTTATAATGCGCCAGTTCTAGCTCTCCCTGATGGTTCAAAATATTTTATGGTATATTGTGATGCATCTGACTTAGGATTAGGTTGCGTGTTAATGCTGATGTGCGGTCGTCATAGGACTTCTACACGAAGTTTTAAAACTTCCTAGGAAAAGCACCTAATCGTTGTAGTAGTAGTATTGGCAAGGCTCGGGGGTTGTTATCGTTCACTCGGGGAATAGGTTGGGAAGGCTTGATTACGGTCTAACAGAATTCTAAGGGTTAGGAGAAGTGTCTTTCTATATTTTTATATTTTATAAAAGCAGGTAAAATCATATATTTGAGAGGAGGGTTTGGTTTTAGCTAATTAACTAATTAATAATCTAAACTAATGGTGATAACAATAAGATAAAAGATTGAGTTAATTAAATCATGTATTCCTCCCTAGATTTGCTTCTCTCTGTGTTGTTTGCTTTGTCACACTTGTGATGATTCTATGTAATTAATTCAATAAGTTAAGAAACGAATTAACACCGAACCCGCCGTCTATTTAATATTCCGTTAAGGCAACGCACAAGTAAAGTAGTATGAAGACTATTACAAGGCCCCTAAGAGTATATTAAATGCATGTGAAATATATTAAGAGTGGATAAACCATATAAGGGGCAAGGCAGTTTGAAGACTATTACCTGATGGTATCCTTTATACACAATCATGTTTTCCTATACATATTAACAACGATACAAACAAAAGCTAGTTTTCTAAGACCTAACATGTATATCCATCACAAGAAGCAACACCAATAAGATCTACATTCTAGGTTTCATACAATCATAAATAAACACAATATGAGGTTTAGACCAAGCCATGTTATTGAGCTAAAGCAAGAACATAAGTAAATCAGACAGCACATAGACATATTGAATGATTAAATAAAACTTACTTGATTAAAACATGAATTGAAGGAAGTAAAATAGGGTTTTTAGGCCCTAAAATCATCCCTAGCAGCTGCTAAACGAACTAGGGTTTGTACCCTCTTTTTATTCTAAAGTTACACACTCAAAACCCTAAATTGGGGTTTGTATATATAGGAAAATCGCTATGACGGTGTCGCGTTTTAGTCGTGACGCCGTCATGAAAGAGAATATTCTAGATAATAGGTTGGGTCGTGTGCTCTAACACCGTCTTGAAATCTTGTGATGCCGTCTTGGTCATCATTGTGACGGTGTTACATTGAATCTGTGACGCCGTCTCCAGCTTCTGAGAACATTATCTTGAGAGATGTTG